>BGPR01009287.1:0-58305 GCA_013235015.1 Araneus ventricosus | reverse complement strand
TTCTTTGGAAATAAATAAAATATTTGATAAGTAGAATGTTATGAACAGTGAATGTTGAAGTAATTTTAAGTAAACCCTCTGATATCATCTGAGATTGGATGCATACTAAGAAATTAATTTTGTTTCGAGTAAAAAATGAAAATATTATGAAAGCGTTTTAACTATAAATCTTATTTTATTTGTTTTTCAGAGCGATTATCGTCTATTATGTCTGCTATGAATAGAATTTAAACACTTCGAACGATAAACTTTTTTTTCCTTATAATTATATCTACTGACAGACAAATAGTAATATTTTGGTAAAACTAGAAAATATTATGAAAAATCTTCCCTATGCATTTGAATTCATTCCGTGTGCTTTTTACTAGTATATGCATTGAAATAAGCTCCTAATTACATTTTATTATTGTAACTAGGAATTTCCACGAAGTGATATAGGAGAACGGCGGGTACTATGGGTAACCTAGTGTTTCTAGATCCTGCCGGTAGATAGCAACCCATTATTTTGCCTAAAATACGGCTATAGCATCAGTTTACCATGTTCAGATACTGGTTGACATATAACTGCTCTGTTTCGTTTCCTCATTAAATTTTCTTTGTTTGTGACCCTGTAAGTGGTTGCTTCGTATAACGCTTAACGCATCTTTGCACATTTACGGTTAAGAATAAAATTATGAAACTAGTGTTATTATTTAGCTTACTTTATTTATATTATGCCTTTCAAGATTGATTTTGCTGCAATTAATCTACTTTAACTGCCACTATGTTTTTCTTTTCAATATATGGGATATGGGATTCTGATAGCATGGGCCATGTGAGTAGTAAATATATTTTTACGAAAAAATGCCTAAGTTCAAGAAGAAGAATGAAGCCGAAGGTCGAGGGGAGAGATTTGAGGATGCCATGAAACTTGCAATTCCTAGGGGACGTAGTGGCTTAGTTGTAATGTAACAGCTTTGGGGCCAAAGGGTTCCAGGTTCGAAACCCGAATCCACCAAAATTCCGCCACGTATGAGGCTTGTTGCACGTTAAATTATCTGCAGTGATCAAACACCCTCTCACTGGTGGAGAACCTAAGATTGGAGAGGGGGTGCCAGCTCAGGCATCGTCCTCATCTGGACACGGCTCAAAATTACAAGGTAGGTCCAAAATAATACTCGTGTTGCTCCAAAATGAGAAGTTAATATAAATAAACTAATTTCAATCGCAAGTGTTTTGGAAAATAAATCGTCTTGAAAGGCTGCATCCGAACAATCACAGTGCACTTAGAAGTACACTGCAAAGAAGAAAAATTAATTAAATAACTAATAAAATAATGATGGAAATGTTAAAAAAATCATTTCTATTATTTATTTTTTTATTTACAACCCGCTCCGGTCCAGCTTACCCAAGAGGGTGTAAGGCCTCCCACAGGCCGTAGGGGAAGCATAAAACAAAAGAAATGAATTACATTAAAAAAAGAGTTTACAAACATCCCCAAGAGGTGAGCAGAACAATTTAAAAATCATCGCTTACAAAAATTATTTATTTTTATTTTAAACCTTGTGGTTTTTAATGTGGCCCATACTACCCGACATTTGCAAATTATCCACTTAAAAAGTAGTATTCATATGCAATTTGCAAAGCTTAGATAAATTTGTTTAATATAATCAACACAAAGAAAAATATTCAAAGAAAAATTTTGAGCAGTTATAGCTCATACAAACTAAAAAAATATATTTTATATTAAATTTCCCTTAAGTGGCCCATACTACCAGCTGTTCCCCGCCCCCTATTTCAAATTTATCTTGAAATTTTTCAGTAATTTATTTCAAATGGCGTCGGTATACAGATCATGTATTTTCTTTATTGCTGATTCAAAATAGTACGCTTTCTAATAATTATCATAAAATTTCAACATTTGATTCAATAATTATTTAGCTTAGATAATATTGTTGCTGATATTATTGTGATAATTTTGAAGATATTCACTTTAAGATTTTCATTTTCCTCTAGACTCTACTTTTGTCTTATGGGAAATTGAGGATTTGTAGTGTTCGCCTCGAAATATTATGAATGTTATCCCATATTTTGCAGGTCTCAAAATTTTTCTGAAAACCTAAGTACCTGGGGATTAAGTATGCAAAACAATTTAGAGATCAGATTTTGAAAAGTCGATATCTGTTTCTTTACTATGTCAGATTTCTATATTGTGAAATGATATTTTTACAAGAAATAAATTTATTTTAAAAAATTAATTCTTCAGACATTTTTGGAAATAAATTCTATTTTTTCTTTCATTTTATATACAACTCAAAATTCAGAAAATAAACAGAAAGTATATATGCTTGCGATCAAATTCATAGCATACAAGTAGAGGAATTCTATATCATTGCACTTGATATTAAATACAAGTATGTTTGTATTTTTGCTAAGATTTTAATTATGATTGCAAATTAATCGACAATTTTCTTCTAGGATATCTGTTGTTATTGAGTGACTGCATGGTCATGAGAGAACATTAAAGAAACGCAAACACAAAACGCTTTCACAAAATTTTCGCATTTGTCATTATTGCGCTTCTCAGTTCAATAAAGATACTACTAAGTTTGTGCAATAATATTATATTTACCAGCCTTTAATTATTTGGCTTCATACAACCAGCAATATTTGTTATTTCTCTGGCCACCCCAGCTAAAAAAAAATCTGCAGAACAAAAAATTTTTTGAAGTGTTTTCTAAGATTTCTGCAGATTTTTTGAAGACAGAAAAAATCTGCATTTTTTTCTTCAATTTAATCTGTATAAAATCTGTAAAAAAATTCTTATTATATTTTTCTCGAAATATTCTGCAGATTTTTTTGAAGGCAAAAAAAAATCTGCATTTTGTGTTCAATTCAATATGCAGTTATTTAGCAGATTTTCACAATATCATTAAAATTGACCAATAATCTGTTGATATTTTTGAAGGTTTAACTGCAATTTCATAATATCTGCATTTCTCTAAAAACATATTCTGCACCATATTCTCTAATATTGCAGCTTTATTTTCCAAAGGGTATGAAACAAAATTAGAATGTATTTAACATTATTGCTTAATTTTACAGCTGACAGGAGTTTCATCAGTTCCTTTTTCAATAAATGATATCGATCATATACTTTTATGCAAAAGGAATGCATCAGCAGAAAAAATTTCCAACCGAAAATTGTTTCAGGCACTAAATTATTTAAATATGGCACTGAAAAAAAATGAATTCTAAATTAATCTTTAAAATAAATATTTGATGTTTTAGCATTTTAAACTTTTCCCCCATAATTTAATTAATTTCCAATTAGTTTTCCAACTGTCTTTCTGACTAGATCATTTTCACCATAAAGTAGGGAAAAGTGGAGCTTGCGCCCTTTGGATGTAGAGAATGCTTATCAGAAAAATAAAAGGTGTAAACGAATTTATTGAAACAGAGAGTCTAAATTATTGAACAAAAATATTACTAATGTAATCTATTATTCATCTCTACGACTTTGAAACAAGTATTCTGACCATGGGTGATTTTTACACCACTAAATGGTGCCACTAGAGTTATGGTGACGCTGAAACTCAAATAGATTATTTTACCCCCATCTCTGTAGTCCGGGATTGCTATGTGTTTCTACCTGCCAACTCTATGAAAGCGGGTTCGAGTCCCGCCCAGGACGTGTTTGAAGTTTTGTCACGGTCTGAGTCAACATCGTACAAGTAAGTTGAATTACAAATTAGGTTAATTGAAATTAATAGTTAGGTCTTGACTGCAGAAAATCTGAAGGTATTTGAAGCATAATTTTCCTCAAATATTCTACATTCTTTTCTGCAGAAAATCTGAAAAAAACTTGTTCCAAATACCTTCAAATTTTCTGCACATTTTTTTAAAGATTTTATGCAGAATTTTTAAAAATAGTTTTGCATTTTTTTTATCTGGGACGATAACGGTAAGTAGATAGCTACAATCGCTAAATTTATAAAATGCAAGTTTTGTTATATTTTATCTCTAAACTTGTTACTGACAAAGTAACCTAATAGTAATCAAATTAATCTACTGTGGAGTTTTATTTACATTTAGATTTGGTTTTGTTCTGCTAACGCAAGAGCCAGAATATTGACTGTACTGCGTCATACAAAATGGCGAGACTGTATAAAAGCAAAAGTGTAAAATTAGAATGGGATGACAATTTATGAAAAAAAGTTCAGTACAAACTGATCATCGCTTAAATGGAAGAATAAATCCCAATTTACTTCAAGAACGAGGAGGAGTCTTTCACAGTAATCTATGTAATGAAATTGACCCAGTGTTGAAGAAATATAATCGTTGAGCATTAAATTTTGGACATTCTGACAAGATATGGTGAGCAGACATGAGAGAATTTCATTATGGACATGATGGACCCTGTTCTTCAAGCAACAGATGAGAGTGAGTAAATATAGTGTGCCTATTTCGGAGACGGGTTAAAACAGTATCGGCTTTTCTATTTGTTAAAGATGGCCAAAAGTGTACAACAGGTTTTACATCATGAAGTTTGCTCGCTCTTGTCATCTGACAGAAAAAACAGTTTAATATGCCTTTTCAAATCGCTCAAAGGGACAGTAACGTTGCTAGAAATATATGCCGATTTGGCAGCCTTATTTATAATTCGCTGCCAGCTATTCCAACGTGAGAAGCTATCCAAAAATATTGTAGAACCACGAGAAGTAAGATTTTATAAAATATTTACAATACTAAAATCCAGAGGATGAGTATGATCATGAAATGAGTTTAAAACACTCAAAGAATCTTTGTAAATGATGGATATTTTTTGAATTCGCTTAGAAATTTGCCTGAATGCATACAAGTTATCAGGGATCTTAGCTGTGAAAATGGAACAGGAAGTGTAAAGACAAAAAGAAAAAAAAGGGATAGGAGAAACAACTGCAAAAGAAAGCTGATCAGCCGATTATTTACAATTTTAAGAAAGTTTTTATATGGCGTAGAAAAAAATATCATTTATTTTTAATGAAGAATAAAATAAACGATGGATTTTTAATATTTCATTTTTTGGAAAGAAAACAGAAATTTTTTAATTTAAAAAAACAGATTATTATATAAGTTTCCTTAAAAATCTGTTTCTTTGAATTCAATTTTGGGAGCTTTTATTCAAACAAAAATTAATATTTTTATTTACACATAATTCCACCTCAAGTACTTAAATAATTGTATAGTAAATAATTTTGCATATGGATATCTGTGAAATCATATACGATACAATTATTTGAGTAATGTATACAAATGTTATTATTAATACCGTGTATGAACATATGTACATTTAAATAATATTGATATAAAGATGTTGAATTGCATTTAAGTATCATATACAAGTATCGTAGATAAGAACACACAGTTAAAAGGAACGCAAAATAAATCTTACTTTATTTCTCATGTTTCTTCTTGAAGAAAAAATAATTCAATTTAGAATTGCTATTACAATTTTTTTGTTTTGATTTTGTCATTTTCCAGCCTATTACGGCCAAAACAGATCTCCCAATCCCCCAGAATTTCATTAAGGTATCCACTCCTGAAATGTTTTCGCAATAATGTTAGTTCGCTTCATACAGTTTATTTCATTACAAGTGTTAGGCCATACCAGCTAGCCAGAAGAATTCACCTTTCCTAATATATATGGAAAATTTAGGTTTCTAAGTATAACCGTTATTCAGACAGTAACATTGGTTCAAAAGTAGATCTAAGAAGATAATAATAAGTATTTTTCTTGAATCTTCCCAGATATATCTGTGAATTATTCGATGTAAATCACCAAAGTTATTTTATTCTAATCTAGTGTAATTCAAATCACCAAAGTTATTTTATTCTAATCTAGTGTAATTCTTTTAATTTAATAATTGAGATTACAATTGTGTTTTGTTTAATATTAATAATCTGAAAAATTTTGGAACGGAAATGGTATTGTTTTCTTTTTATTTTTGCATTATTTATATAATTCAGAAACTTTGTGATTACAACATGCATTTAAAAATTAAGTAATCATTAATACTCATTCAAACATTTAATCAATATTATTAAGGTATCCGCCTACGTTGGAAATCGATTTTCAGCCAAATTTTACAAAATGTTTTATTCTTTCCTCTGAAATCTTATACTTTGGGGTTTTCAAAACTGCTTTTATTTTATTTTTACGACACCCAGAAAGAAAACTAGAGCCTTTTTTGAAAACGAAAAAAAGAATTAGAACATTTGGAAAATAATTTACAATATTTTAGCCATATAATTAATATTCTCTTTAATTTATTGCTTATTACAATTATTTATATCTTTTTGCTTATTTTTTAATGCTTCCAGGAGAGAGTTGGGTCTAGATTTAGAAAATTAAAAAAAAATAAACTCAAGAGAAAGCTGACAGACAATTTTATTGATAAACTTCAAAATTATTATGAAATAGCCATAAGAAACAACACAAATAACTTAGATGCAATTTAAGTTCTGTATTGGCAATTTTTTTCATGATTTCTCTAATAGATTTCAACCAATACATTTACAGAGTCCAATGGGCCTGACAATTGGCACTCGCTTACCTGTAACAAAGTTGCTCGGGAAAAAATAAATGGGCTAGAAAGAGTAAAATCACTCAGGAGGTGAATAAAGAGAGTGTAAGTTATAAATGTGGTGAAATTTAAGTAAATTACTGCATAAATTTATATTAAAAATGTATTTTTGAACTTTAACGTGCTTTTCTCTAAACCGAAAATTTCATAAAATTCCCATACCTGTGACATGATTTCTCAAGCACTTTTTGTGATACACTTTTCAAACTTGTTATGGAGATTTTATAAGTCATTATCTAGAATATTTAGTGGAATAATCCCAAATGCATCATGATTTCGAATTTCATACCCTGTTATTGTGTATATAGTTGTGCAAATAGTAAGAAAATTCTGTTTCAAACATTTCAAAAGCGTTTAAAAAATTTATTTTTGAAAATTTTTATTAGATTCTAGCACATTCTTTAGACAAATGTGTTTAAAGTATATCCCACCATAATTTATTTTACATTTTATTGATATAAATTCTTTTTAACGTGTCACGCGTTTTTGTAAATTTTTGTTAAATTTCACTCTAAAATTTCACCTTTAAAAAAAATCTGTGATAATTGAAAAAGTTTTTTGTTGCTTAAATGAAAATTTTTATGCAATTATGATTATAAAAGGTGATTACAATATTTATTTTAATGATATTTCTCCGAATGGTCTCCGAACGTATGCGGATACTTAAGCAATTATTAAAAAAATATTATATTTAGAGTAGAAGTAATTTGATATATGACTACATGTATATATATATAATGGTAATCAATGTGTTGAACAAGTTTCATGCCTTTTATAAATTTTCGGCAAAGGGACTGGAAGTATTTCGAATAATGGTTGTTCGAAATAATTGAGCAATTTTCTTCGTTTGTTGTAAACTAATGAGATTCTTTTCTTCGCGTACATACGTATTGCAGTATATTTTTGATATTTACAATTATGAAATATTTTTCGAAGAAAAAATTCTGTACCTAAAAAAAAACATTTAGCCTGCTGCGAAAGGAAAAAGCGAAGGAATTTACTTTTCATATTAATTTTAAAGAAAGTATTTTCCTTAATTTAAGTGAAATATATTCGTTTTTCAATTTTGTTCGCTCGCAATTTGAAGAAAATACATAAAAAAAACTTTGAAAATGACATCAAACCTCAAAGCAAAGAATAATGAGTTTCTAATCAGTTTGTGTAAAAAGTAATTCAATTCTCAAGTAATCTCACTCAGCATAAATTTCGAATGAGTTAACAAATATATGCTGAGTACCCGACAGGCGCTAGGATTTCTAGGACTCGGCGTAGATTAAAACAAAATGAACATTATTTTTGTCTCATGTCCCAACGGGAAGAATAAAGAATTAAATAGAGATCTGCAATTACAATTTGCGTTATTCTTATTGTGTTTTTCTCCGGATTACTAAGGCCAAATGAGCTAGATCTCCATTCATTGGAAATACCATTAAGGTAACCACTCCGTAAATGTCTTCGTAATAATCCTACCTCGTCTTCATGCACTCGATTTCATTTGCGCAGTTAGACGATATCAACTAGTCAAAAGATTCACCTTCATCAACTTATATGAAAAGAATAAGCTTCTTTGTACCATGATTACACAGCCGGTAAGAATGGTTCAAAGACAGGCAAAGCAAGTGAATGGGGATCATTTTTTATATCTTTCCGGACTGGCGGTTAATATAAAAATTGAATTGATAGAGGATACGATTTAATTTAATTTTGATTGTTCGCAATTAAGTTAACTTAATTATAGTTTAGTTTAGTTAAATTAACGTCCCGTTTTGAAGCAACACGAGCGCCATTTTCGGATTTAACTTAATCATAGTAAGGTCAATAATTTCTGTAAATTGAAAATAATTCATAACCATTTCAATTTTTTAAGATATTTAATTATTGAAGTATAGCAACACATTTAAGTGTCCCTACGCGCATCGAAATTATATACAAAAATTAAGGAGAATATAATATTGTAGAATACACTTTCTGTTTAAATATGACGACAATTGAATAATATTCGGCTAGCATGGGCGCTGTGATATTCTTAGAATTTTTCAATAGTGATGTTTGCAATAACTATTTCACTGAAATATTTTCAGAAACTATTAAAATAATGGCAAATGACATATATATAGAAATAATTAATGTATCAAACATAAAATGAGAGTAAAGGAGCAATTAATAGATAAGAATAAAAATTCAATTAATTAAAAGAGTGCAAAAAATTAGATAATAATTGTTTGTAAAAAACTGTTGATGATATCAGTAAAACACAGCATTTCCTCTCAACAACTAATAAAGTGGAGGAAACTTAAGACTTTGATTGAATTTTTAAAAGCACTTTTGTGGAATTTATTGAAAAGGATCTTCATGTAAAAGGAATCAATGAAACAGAATTTTTATAAAAGAAATTTAACAGCTGTAAAAGATTTCCCACAAAGTTAAATAAAAAAAGTTTCAGATGTAAAATAACACGAATTAGCAAAAGTATTCACCTGCGAATTCGATTCATGTGTGTATGCATATAAATATATAAAGAAAATGAAATATTTTTAGAAAAGAGTTCCACAAGCCATGTTCCTAGTTCAGGGGAAAAATCTAATTAGATCATTACGAGAGAACATGGATTTTCACTTAAAATTATATCCTGAATTAAAAGTTAACGCTTTCATAAAAACTATTACTTGTATTAATTTGTTGTTGTCATGTTGCAAGACTTTAGTTGTTTAGTGAATAGAGTAGAAATTCTTTATTTCTTTTGGAATGAAATACATTGCTGAAGGTAACCGCAGTCAACATTAAAGGGAAATACAAAAAACATGCTAAAATCAATATTTCTCCTTAATTATATTGCTTTTATGTTCTCCGTAATGCCAAATAATTCTTTGAAATATTTTTTCTTTGTAACTTTTTGCAACGTAATTATGAAGTAAACTTTAAAAAGTTATGTAAGTGCTATCGATGTTTTTCTGTTTACTTATTCTTTTTCTGTTTATGTTCATTCATATAAAGTAATTGAAAACCACTAATTATACAGATTGTAATGCATAACATCAAAGAAAAAAAAGGGAGAGAGACAGGTATTCATTATTTTTATTCGAATTGCGGAAAATAAACAACACTACTCTAAATACTTATATATATAAAAGTTTAATAATTAATACAATTTTTTAAATCAACAAATAATTATATATAAAGATCTAGAATAAGACATTTATACGGCTATTTAATCACTTTTCATGATACGGAAATTGCAAAATAACATATTTTTTAAAATTTATAAATGGTTGTTTATAAATTTAAATGTGAATTTTACATTCAGTAATTAGAAAGTTGCTTTTCTGTTCGGTATCAGATTCATATCCTACTTTGTGGATAAATATTTTAGATCCATTAATGTCCTAATTAATTTTTTCTTTTTAAATTTCTATTTCTGCGTTAATAAACCTTCAGAAAAAACCCGCTTACAATTTTAACAGACATCTGGGAATGAAAATGATTTCACTTCTCATAAAAATATTCCCGCCTTTTCTGTTTTTATCAACTTCTTTTGAATAGCATAAAGCATAAATTATTGGCATTACTCTTCAAGAAAGAAAAACTCTTCAAGAAATACAGCACATTTAAATACTGACAAACATAATATTTAGCAATAAATATACATGTTTGCATTTAGTTACGGCAATTATGAAACACACTTATGAGGTGATAAAAAGAAATATTTTGCAGCCAACTGAAATAAATTGGCAAACTTATACACTACTGACAAAAATTATGGCAGGATTTGTGAAATTCTAAACATTTGGAATTAATTTGAATACAAAGGTTCACATTGAATTGAGGAAAGTCTTGGGACATACAATCGTGTTTACCCACATTTTACAGTGAAGATTTTGTGACGAGGATAATCAGTAGACCGACCATAAATTGATAAAGAAGAAAAGGATTTCGGATCACTACTTTTCTCAGAAATTTTATAAAGATTTGGAACTTTCGTCAATGGTTTTCTTCCCTATGTATATTGCTTGCATGAATTTTCATAATATTAGCATGCATATGCGGGAAGAGGTGTCTGTGAAAAAGGCCCAAATTTTTCGCATGTTTTTTGCTTTTAACAAACAGACTGAATAAGAAAATTGTATGAAACTTGCAGAATACTCAACAATATGTTGCATTGTATTAAAAAGTTTTTTAGAGTAAAAAGAAGCATTGTAAAGACGTTGAATATAGAGTAAATATAAGTGTCTGTAGTAAATAAATTTTTATTGTACATGTGCGATACATTGCTTATATTTTCTTTCACATCTTCAGAATTCAGAACCAGATATATAGTGCAAATTATGCAAAATTCCAGTTGAATACAGATAAGATTCAGAAATATATTGGCATTGCAGCGAATTGAATTTCGGTTGCACTCTAAGAGAAGCCAAAAAATGAGGGTTCTTGCACAATTTGATATTTTTTAAAGTTGAATCTTCGAACAGTAATATTTAATTTTATGAAATAATATGAATGAATAATATTTAATTTTATGAATGGGAAATATCCTGACGACCCACGTATACTTATTAATTAAATGTATTATTTAAATTGCATTGCGACGATAACAGTTCGAAGTTTGAAATTTAAAAATATCAGTTAGTGCAAAAGCAACCTTATCATTGCGCTTCTCTTAGAGTGAAACCGAAATTTACTTTGCTGCAGTGACGACATCTTCTAATTCTTAACAGCATTTAAATGGAATTTTTATATGTCATTTATATATCGCTTTGAAATTAATTACAATAGCAATTCGCCGATTAATATTCGATTATTTAAGTTTAAAAAATATTGATTTGTGGAAAAAACCTCATCATTTTGTATCTCTTAAAGAACAACAGAAAATCTGCTGTTTGCAATGCCTACAACTTTCTAAGTCTTAATGACATTAAACTGGAATTTTTATTTAAGCTGCCTCAGATATCTAGCTTCGTTTTTATGAAAGAAAAATTACGCTACGTATCGCGCATGCGCAGTTAATAATTATTTACTACAAATACTCATATTTCCTCTAATATACAACGTATTTTTATACACTTTTAATACAATGATCCTCCAATATATTGTTGAGGATTCTGTAAAATTCATATAATTTGGTACAAAACTCTGCATGTTATAAGCAAAAAACATACGGAAAAGTTAGGAATTTTTGAAAGAAACTTTTATATCTTACCGGATGTGCATGATATTTTTTACGAAAATACATGTAAGCAATGTGCATAAGAAACATTTTCGAAAATTTCAAATGATTATCAGTTTCCTGTGGAACGGGATGAGACCGATTCATTTTCTTCTTCACCAATTTCTGGCTCTCTTGATAAAATCTTTATTCTTAACTATGTTTCCCCACGATTGTATATCGCACAATTCTCCTCAACTGATTATGATCAAATGTATTCGAATTAAATCCGAATGTTTCGCATTTTACAAATCTTGCAATATTTTTGGCCAGTGTATTTGTCAATTCTTCTTACAGATATTAAATATTTTGCTATGCCAGTGAACGTAATAATGAGTATCGCTGTTATATTATGGGGGAAAGTTGCCGAATTTGGATTAAAAAGCCTTTTTTTTTTAAGTACAGAGAAAAGTAATTTAAATGAAAAACCAATAGTAGAACTCTATGTAGTTTATTCATCTTCAAAACAATGTAATTAATTGTTTATGAATACACTTTAAATAAGAGAAAATAAAAAGCTCTTCAAACTGTAACATCGATCCAATGAAAGAAACTGGTTTCCTAGGTTGGACAACTGGTTTCCCAAATTGGATCTAAAACTTCTTTAAGCCCAATTATAGCAAAAAATATTTTTTTTGATTTCCAAATTCACACCAGCATACGATGCCTTTTACATCATTATCCTGGCAATTTATGCGCTGTATCACTTCCTCTTCTCCCTGCATTTCCTCAAAAATGATTCAAAACAGCATGGCCTTAGTATCTGTTCTTTTACAACCAATATTTTCCAAAGGCTTTAGTTTAATTATATTGCTTTTTTAGCTTTGACTTGTTCCTCTTCCAAATTATGAGGGATACCAGTGGTGATAACTGCTTTCTGAGATATTCCCGTAGTTTAAGAAAAAAATCCAATTGATTTAAAAAGACCAATTTAGACAAATGTTTGTGGTTTAATCTTGGCAGCTTTTGAGTAACAGCAAAATATTTCCCTTAACCTTATTTTTTAAATAATTTTAATAAAATTATGATATTAAATTGCAGCCGAATAAATTTGCTATGTGAAGATATAAGATATTTCCCAACTTATTTTAAAACCGCGTAAGGGCTTAAAATAATAAATTTATGATAGCTAATTATAAAAACTTATTGTCTAACTTTAAACAAGTACCGATTGCTCTTTAAAATGATTTCATACATCGAATTTACTTCGTTACGATGTAATTTGCTTATTTTATCGTCAAAATATTTAATAAAAATGAAATTAGGATACCGATCCTAAATTTGACGACTTTCTATTATATATTTACAAACCTGCTTTTATCATAGATCTTAAATCTCATTGGAATAAAATATATCTTCTAGAAGTAACCGCGAGAGATCCACTTTATAATTTTAGGCTTACAAAATATAAAATTATTCTTAAATATTTCAAACTATATGTATGCAGATAACTTAATTTCAACGTAAGGAATAAATAACAAGTTATTAGTCATACAGAATAATTTATTTAATTTTATTTTGGTCAAAACACACTTTATGTAGTTTTTCTAGTTGTATTTCATTATTGTCCAATACTCCCAGATTTGGTTGAAGACAGTTGTTTAGACACGGTTCCATATGAAACATGCAGTGAATCGATAATCGAGCACAAAGGGAGACGATTGTCATGTTTGGACAGTTTTAAAACCATAAAATACTTTATTGTCTATTCTATAAACTTGTCAATAATGACATTCAAGTACAGCAATTTAGATTTTTTTTGAATTGCCTAACAAGGCATGATATCTTATTATGGTATACAATGTATTTTAGGAACAAAAGCTTTGAAATGTTGGAATGAAAGGCGACTAATATATCGGCCAAGTAAATACGATCGTTTCTCTAGCTGATTCTTCCTATTCAGCCTGTTTTCAGAACGGTACAGATATACTAAAGGTCATTTTCCCATGAGTATGCCTTCAAGATAATACTTTGATATTTGTGGAAGAAATATTTTTTTAAATTTTAATTTAAGGTATCCGACTACGTTCGGAGGCCTTTTTTTAAATAATGATATTTGAAGCAATATTTTTGTATTTTTATATGACATTTATGTTAAAACTTAATAAATCATAGAAAAAAGTGAAATGAATTAAATATATTTTTAAAAATTTGAAAAAACTTAGAATTTTTTGCACTAAATTTGACCTTTTTTCAAACACCCTCGTTCAAAAAGAAATGACCAGAATGATAAATCCTTTAGCATGTATAATCCTTCAACTATTGGCTAGGTCCATAAGCAAACGTTTTGCAATGTATCTAAAAACATGTAAATTATAAGAGTTTTAGTGTGAAATCATGAATTTTTAAAGAATTTTGGCCTTTATTCAAACCTTAAAAGATACATAACTTTGTAATGGAGCATTATTTCACTTATATTTTGGTTCATTATCTAGACAATATAATAAATAATATGTATGCCACATTTGAGACGGATATTTTAAGTTGAATTTTAGTTATCGTGTTTGAAAAATGAAATTTTGCAAAAAATCACATTTCGAGAAAAATGAGTTTAAAGTTTATGTTTTTAATTTACAATGAGAAGAAAAAAGAATTTTTCTTCAATACTCCCCCGTTTTGTAGGATAGTCCTTAGTGTTTGCCAGCTTAGCACATTTTTAAAAATTTTCTGATTGGAAATTTTTTAGTCGTTTTCTTGAGCCTTATATGTCATTAACGTTTTCTATCATTCAGCCGCCATCGATAGATTTGAATATTGTTTTTCAGTCAAATAACTTTATAATGCCTATTAGTTGATCTAGAGATACTTTGAGTGATTGATATTGATCATAAGTACAATTTATGTACTTTTCCTACGTTTATTATCAAAAATTACATCATTAACGGAGAATCAAGATACTGCAATGATTCAAAATTGGCTAAATTTGTAACAATGTCATAGAAAACAAAGAAATTCACACTGAAAATCTTTCAAAATAATACCTGGTATATGTAAAATAGTATAAAACAAAAATAAACAATAAAATTTAAATATCTTAAGTAAAAACAATGAAAAATGCTTCTTTATCGTATTATTTACCACTCCCTTTTGAACTGTCAAGTTCTACTAAAATGTCTCTAATTTCACTTCTGATCATCATAGATGTAAAATAAAAACTGTTTTGAAAACTAAAAACAATAGGCTTTCAGATAAAACATTAAAAAAAAAATTATGATTTTCGGTCAAAAATGGGTTTTCGAATGTATGCGGATACCTTAACTGTAGAAAGATATGCTGTCATACCGTTTAGTATACATATAAAGTTGTGCATATAAGAAGAAACATGCATGAAAACGCACATGTAACATTCTTTACTTCAGAAGATATAGCAATATATAAACACTCACTCAAACAAACGCAATATTAGCCTATATAAACAGCACTCAATATTAGCCTTTACTTTACATTACCATTACATTACACAGTAGTAAAATTTTACTTATCTTCCATTTGATGTTTTTACACAGTAGTAAAATTTTACTTATCTTCCATTTGATGTTTACAATATCCCATGAAAAAAACCGATATTTTAAAGTTTTATAAAATATCACATCATCTTCGTTCAGGCAGGAGTCACTAAGTCCAAAACTATACACTATAGTCTATAACTAACACCCGAGATGTGGTCAGTTTAAACTTAATTAATTTTGAGTCGTTATGATAAATAGCACAAATTATTTTACAGATTTCTAAGTCCTACGGTTGAATTACTGATGTTTAGACTACAGGTTTCTATCACGAAATAATTAATTGCAAATTCTAATTTACTTATCTTCCATTTGATGTTTACAATATTCTATTAAAAATCCAATATTTTAAAGTTTTATAAAGTATCACATCATCGTCCTTCAGGCAGAAGTCACTAAGTCTAAACTATGGTTTCTAGATGTGGTCAGTTTAAATTTAATTAATTTTGAGTCGTTATGATAAATAGCACAAATTATTTTACAGATATCCAGCTCTTACGGTTGAATTACTGATGTTTAGATTACAGGTTTCTATCACGAAATAATTAATTGCAAATTCTAATTTACTGCAGTAGTCCGTCAAAAGGCTTTTGTGGTCTTAGTGAATTCTGCCTGAATAACGACGATGTATTATTCGTTGAATTCCATCGCTGAGAATAAGTCGATTCTTAAAAATTTTATTTATGACCGGTTTTTGTGATAATTAGAATTTTTAAGTATATTTTTCGCTTATTAGGTGTTTGTTTTTATATTTTTCTACATCATTTTGACAGAAACATTTTTCAAATTGTTTTCCTGAAATAAGCCAAATACAAAAATTTCTACCGTCTTTTCATAATTATAAACATCATAGAAACGAAGGAAACAACATAATTCATGAATCATCTTTAACAAACCTACTGCATCTGAACGTTTGTACAAAGGAAGAAAACAAGAAAGCTTTGTTTTCCTTTTTATCTTTACGATGCCTGTAAAGGAAACTAAACAATGAAAGAATAAACAATAGAAAAAGTTGCTTTTCAAAAATGCGCACTCCCAAAACCCCAAGTTGCTAAAAGAAATGGACATCTCTCTGAAATCTACTTGCAAAGCCAGAACTGGACAACCCCTAAATCCCAACAGAGTTTGATGATTACTAACGGATTTGATCTGCCATTCCTTATGTACGTACATTTATCACTGGCTCCCAGGAGCATATGTTTTGTTTCGGGTTTGACCTAACGTTTGCTTTGGGCGAGAATGGAGGCGAAATTTTTTTTACTCGTGGATTACAATGCAAATCTCAGAAAACATTTTATCTGTTTTTACATTTCTGCTGGTTACAATTTTGAAAAGAAACATAATTTACAACCATATATATTAATCATGGTTATTCTTTTCTGTATTGATTGTGAGGTCAAAATAAATTCTTTAATCAGTATAAACAAAAGTCGAAAACCATGAAAAAGAAAGTATTGCAGAAGGAATGAAAAATTAAGAGAAATTTAATAAATTAAACGCATGTTTTTATTTTCTACTAGCCGTCTTCGCTACCTGCTTGTTCGTCAGGAATATAATTTTATTTGAATCTCTTGTCTATAATTTGATATTCATGGTTCCCTTAACAAAGTAATTTTAAATTCCAAATCATGATATACATTTAAACCATGTTCTTTCAGTAGGCTTCCACCTATTCTGTTCGTTGTCTGCATGAAAGTTCTAAATGGTAAAAACGTTCTTTTTCATCATATAACAACAGTATTTAAAGTAGCAAATCAGAAGTGAAAGAGATGACAATCCAAAAAGTTTGCACGAATGTAAGTAGTTATTGTTTTTATTTATGACAGTTTTTTTATTGCAGTTTAGGAAATGACCGAAGAAAGACAAACATACAGAAATGGACAATATTATATACACGCCGGGATGCCGTTTCTTTCCTTTGAGGTATCATTTTTTGCGTAAGTCGGGCTTTTAAATGATTTAGAACAAGGTAGATTTATCCGGAAATAGAACCTGGATCCCGAGACTAGAGTCTAAGCATTTACTTGTAAGTGTTATTTCATTTTAGATATGGTTTAATATTTCCAAATTTTAAGTTTAAGCTTAAGTTCCTAATTGTCAAAATAAAAAAGAGAACTTGTATGTCATATCTCAAATAATAAAAATTGCTGCACTGGAGCCATAGTTTCGTGATTAATAACAGAACTAATTTTCCGAAGAAAATTTTTTTAAGAATATTTCCATAACTTAATTAAAGAAAATCATTACAGTTTATTTGACAGATTTTAAATAAGTTTGGTTTTTCGATTGCATACATTGTTTCGTTAAATTTCATAAATTCTCTAAAACTGAAAAATTACATTGACTGAATTTGCTTAAAACTAGGTGAAAAACGTTTGAAGATGAATGGAAAGGAAGATGGAAATTACAGACTTGTTATTCGTTCTCCGCATCTGGCCGCATCTTTCAATATTTAAATCAATGAATATTTGCCTCAAAATTTTACTACATGTAAATTAATCAAAAGTAATTTTAGAATAAGGTAAATATATGCTAAAATTTTACAAGAAAAATGCCAACAATCCATTATATATATTATACAAAATAATAAGCAACACACATGAAATAAAAAAATCCTTTATCGCCTAATTCTCAAATAGATTCAAAATCAATACAATTTCTCTAACAATGTTACAGACAATATAGAATAAATGAGATTGAGCATGCAATGCATTATAGCAGAGAATTCGGCTTAAAAAAATTAGGATCTTTTATGAAATAAAAGTGACATATAATTTAAAAATGAGCATTAGGAACTCAAGTAATTCTCGTATTCTAATTTGGATCAATTTGTGGACTGAAGGTGTAGATTGTAGTCATAAAACAAGTACCTTCAGTAAAAATAAAGAATCTTTCCAGGACGTTTTGCCGTGATGTTCTCATGGAGTTCGGCTTCGTGACAGGAGAGGGAGGTAGCGGGTTCGAAAGCCGATTCCACAGATGAATTGTCATGTATACAGGCCTGGTCCACTTTAAAATTGTCCAGATTCAAACGTTCTTGCGCTGGTATGGTACAGGCATTTTGAGAGGAGATACGTCTTAGTTGTCGTCTACTTCATTTAAAAACGGTTCAAGATTACGAGGTCCTTTACAAAATATCCTTCGCTTAACTTCAAAACTGTACGATATTTTAGCTAAAGTATACTGAAGGACATTTTAGCAGTACTATGTGCCAATATAGTTTTTAGAAAGTAAGCTATCCCATTCTCCATTTAAAATGTATCTGTAAGAGAAAAAAAATGCATATTGGAGACGGGATATAAAAATACATATCATAACCAAGGCGTATTACTTAACTTATTAAAAACAAAGAATAACTAACAAATTCAAAACAGAATAGACAATGTTAA
Organism: Araneus ventricosus; assembly: GCA_013235015.1. Lineage (NCBI taxonomy): Eukaryota > Metazoa > Arthropoda > Arachnida > Araneae > Araneidae > Araneus > Araneus ventricosus. The sequence goes on along the minus strand of BGPR01009287.1, from coordinate 39,605 downwards.
AATAACAATTTTTATCTAAAAAAAATGAAAAGAATACGGCAGAGAAATTTCTCAAGGTTTGCCCTCTGCTGGGATTCTAAATTTTACAAAAATTTTGATAATTTTCTGTAGATAAATAGACATTAAGTCAAAAGTTTGTCTCTCTGTGAACCGAAATATCCAATATCGAAGGAAAAGGGAAAAAATATTTTCAGAAACTGCAAAATAAAGCCTTTTGAAGAAAAAGGCAGAAGGAAGAAAAGACAAAAAAAAAACCTTACTTTCTGCCAAGGAAAAATAATAAGAAGTAACCTGGACACCAGCCCTAATACACTAGTTTCGAAAAAGGGCGCCATCAGATAAACAAAACAAAATCAAACAAAGGACTAAACAAGTAAACAGGCTCCATCTATTGAGAAAAATAGAAGTAATTAAAAAACTTCAAGTCCTTTTTTGATTAAAATTTCAGCATTGTAGAAGTTCATAAGGAATCAGGTAAACTGTAAATTATTAATAAAATTATCTTTCGCTTTTAAAAAAGAGACACTTTTGTAATTCTATTAATTTGTGAGAAAATTGCATTTTTAAATATTTTGGAATTGAGATTAGTTTGAATATCATTTAAAGTGATGGCCCTAAAATTAAAATCATCTCTTTAGTCATAAATACATACCAAAACATTCATATCAAAAATCTCATTTACCATATCCAAATAATTGAATTTCTTAGTATTAGTTTTATTTAATTTTAATTGCCCTAGACAGCAATTAACTAAAAAGCCAAAGGTACCAAAGTTGAATACAATTAAGTTGTCTACATACCTAAAACAAAGTATATCTGTATAATAAAGCATATGTTGCACAGAGAAAAAGAAACGATCTATTAATTTTCTTTAATAAGAAGGAAAAGCAGAGCAATCATTTTATAGAGTAAAAAATTGCATTCCTTAATAAGTTCTGAATCTCAAGTTCAATCAGTATTAACCTCAATTTCCAGAGCTGCGTAAAAGAGAGTAATCACTAAGAAATAGCAATGCATTTTAGAAGACAAAATAATACATATTTAAGTTCTCCATAGGATGAAATCCTATTAAAATAGCTAAGTTTAAAAATAAAATAGTGAAATTTTCAAGATCGGAATTCGCGAGCCGTAGTTTTTTTAAAAGTATTGCCATTGATCTTAATTTTCACTTGATAAGCGACCATTATATCTAAGCTTCTCAAAAGTCACTTTAGACATTGATGCAAATTTAAGTTGAGCAGTAAGGGAAATAAAGTTAAGCTTATTTCCCAACAATGAAACGTTTCGGGGAAAAGTCGAAGGATGAAATTCTGTAAGCTGTTTACAGAACCACTTAAGAGGTCTAAAGAGAAATATACGTCTTGAGTAATTTGAGGGATAGTATATAGAGCAGAAAATGTGATAGACACAAAAAAAGGCCTAGAGGGACGTCGAAAATTAAGGTTTTTTGAAGTTCACTTCAGAAGGCATCAATATGATTATTCTTTAGTTTTCAGCGTAAATTTTTAATTCGATTACTGCATTTGTGATACTCTAATCACAATAATTTGAGGAATATTTTCAAATAAATGCTATTTCTGGTTATTTGATTAACCGTTTACAGACCGAATTCAGATCCAGGTTAATTTTAATTACTTTTTCCATATTTCACTTCTAATACTTTAGATTAATGATATAAATCACTAAAATATGAATACAAAATTTTTATATTTGTTTTTTAATGTTTTCAATAGAAAACATCGTCCACTTCTGATTAACATTACACTAGGTATTGAAATGGCAAACATCGATATTCGGACTCAATTTAATAAGACTTTAAGTATTCTAAGAAAATGTTTTTATAACTAAGTGCATATGCGAATTCAGTTGAAAATTTATGAATTTAAATGAATAAAAAATTATTTTGTACAAAAAGTGAAAAAAAATGAAACTTTATAATGGTATCCTATGACACTTTTACTATCCTATCACACTATCCAATACCCTTTATTAGCCCTTATTTTTCTGTAATCTTGTATTTCTTTCAAATTATGCATATTTTCATGAGTTGCTACAATAAGGAAATGGCTATCACTTTTCAGCTGTGATATACAACTTATAAATATTTGTCGTGTTTGAGGTTCTTCCCTTTATTCTCCAGTTTCGTAAAACGATAAAACATTAGTCTTCACGACTCACATCTGAAATTTGAATCTTATATGTAATTAGATGACCCCTTTGAAACTATATCTTAACTACAGGAGAGGAGGGGTCACCTAATTAGATAGTAGGGTGGAGCGAAAAAATAAAAAAGTTGTACTATCAAATAGCACTAGGTGGCAAAAGTTGTCTATTGACTAACATATTATGGCTGAATTTTTCATTTCATCTCATCCCCCGCAAGAGCCTCAAAGTCTTACTTTTTATACAAATTTTCAGATATTTAATCAATAGACAGAAAATTCAAATTTGTCCTATCAAATAGCACTAGGTGGCAAAAGTTGTCTATTGACTAACATATTACTGCTGATTTTTTTCAGAATTTTTGCATTTCATCTTCATTCCCCGGAGGAGCCTCAAAAGTATGCTTTTTATACAATTTTTCAATTATTTTATCAATATAGTTTTTGCGGCAAGTATTTCGAATTACATTAGTTCAGATAAGTTATTTTAAGCGTAAAAGTTCCCAAAAGATGTAAGCATGGGTACCATAAAACTGGAAAGGTTTGGCGGGAACTGCAAACCATTGATTGCAACCAATTGACAATTCGACTTTTCAATTTCAGTGTGCTTCGCCACCAATTGATGTTCGCTGTGCGCATGCCGTTAGAGGTTTCATTTTTTGTGTGTTAGAAATTGGAACTGTGGCTCAGACCAGAAGCCACGTTAAGTGTCCCATTGTATATTATGCCAGCTGTATTTTTCTACCAACAAGTTATGATGTATTACGGTACTATAATTGGATTAGGATACAAAAAGAGAGATCAGGTATTTTTCAAACCCCAAGCGATAGAAATTTATGAAAAGATCGCTATTAAGATAGAAGAAATTTGGAACAAAGCTTCAATCCCGATTCTTTATCATATAAGAATACTTACTTTGATATAAAATGAACACGGAAAGCTATTAAAGCTAATTAAATCTTATCCCTGCCGGAAGAATCCTCCAAATTTCCAAAATAATATCCAAGTCTTCCGAGAAGAAACAAAAAACTTCTTGACGTCTCTGTGTGCAAATGCATGGACTTTAAATTGTTCCGGAATGAGAAATAACAGAAAGCGCCACTACAAGAACAGCAATTTATAACCGACCAGAGATCCGGCCGGGAAATGACTAATGGTACTGTTGATCTACAAACCCCTCAACAGCTTCAAATAACTGCCGCAAGGAAGGCGAATAACCAATCTTTAGAAAAACAACCTTTCGGTAATTTTCAGCTGGACGGGCTGAAACCATCCGATATCTTAGGAGAGGAAAATGTTAAAGTTTGTAACAACAATGCGCTGCCGTTGACAAAAATACTCCACCATATTTCACTCTCCAAACACGACTAAAGCTCGCAACATTTGCAAGAACATGAGACAGATATGTAGTTGTAGATCGATCAGCTGCCGCTTTTGTATCAGCATTACTTCATGATCTCAGCCACTACTCACAGACCTTAATAATAGAAACACTGGAAAATTGACACAACTGGCAATAGAATACTTCGACTTTACATAAGCACAAGACAGCCATCTGAAAAAATTAATTATGAACCTAGCAATCTCCTTAAAGTTTATTAACCCGTGTGGTTTTATATTAAATGTAACCTAAGCATCATGGAAGTTCCCATTAGAGAACGACGGAACTATAAGTTTCTAACTGTACCTAAGCAATGATCTTAAAAAACTGTGGATGCAACCATTCAGCTAAATGGCTTCTTCGCACAACTAGAAAACATACTTTTTGCTATGCTTACTGATAAAAGATCACATATTAGGAAACTAGGTATGAGTAGAATTCTTTCTGCACGGGCAAGAAAATCAAAACAATCATCTGTTCGTTAGTTTGAAATATAAAAAATTAATTCCTATGCTTGTAGATTATGCTGACCTTATGAACTGGCAACAATGTATAGTTACAGAACCATCCTTGAAACGACATCTATTAGAAGACTTGCGTGTTTGCGTAGAAGAAAGTTCGCCCCTTCTTTCACTTATGTGTAACTTTCTCTGTCACACCAAGGCAGTGGAAAGGTGTGTGAAAGCAAACGCTGAGGCTTCTAGTAAAGTATGTGGATGTTCTGCCCGAGATGGCTACTTCAGATCAAGAATTGTAAACAGGACAAGCAGGCCGGCTTTTCAGATTGAGGCACATTATAAACCTGGTATAATTTATAAGTAGATGCAAGTAATGCCCCAAGGTAAGGTGGTTGCGAAGGGAGCGGGTGGATCACCTCCTGGTTAATTCTTGGTGGTTTCGAAATCACCAAGAACTAACCAACACCAGCAAAGAGTTGCATATACTTAATATAGTTATGAAAAAGCTAAATTTGTTTTTATGGCATAATTGTAGTTAAAGAAAATTGTTTATTTTCGGTAGCTAGGTCAGTGAGTAACCAAAGCATTTAGAAATAATTACCGCCAAAATTATGATAAAATATGCGATTCTTTTGCAAAAAGTAAAATTTTGAGGCTCTTGCGGGGAATGAAGATGAAGTGCGAGAATTCTGAAACAATTCAGCAGTGAAATGCAAGTCTATAGACAACTTTTACTACCTAGTGCTATTTGCTAGGACAAATTTGAATTTTTCGCTAGATTGATGAAATATCTGAAAATTTGTATGAAAAGTAAAACTTTGAGGTTCTTGCGGGGAATGAAGGTCAAACGCAAAAATTCTGAAATAATTCAGAAGTGATATGTTAGACAATAGAGAACTTTTGCCACCTAGTGCTATTTGAAAGGACAATTTTTAATTTTTTCGCACGACCCTCCTAGATAGTAGGTATGAATCGTATTTGTTCGATGGATGGTTATTTGATGCACGTGGCGATTAATGTGCTAATTACAATTTCTGACAAAAATTCATGTTAGTAAGTTGTTAATGTTCCCTGTGATTTGCTGTATGCAATATCCATCCAGAATGAACAATATATTTAGTACATCTGCAAATAAAATAAGCAACCATTTCTTTTTCCATAGCTGTAACGATAGTTTATCGCATTTTATACAACTGATAAACGCCACCCTGCCCAGAATTATATTTTTGAAACCAATTTCATTGTTCTATGCGTACCTTTTTCTTCTGTGTATGATAACTTCTTTTAATTACCTGGATTGTGAAATGAAAATATTAATATAAATAAACAATCAATACAGAATTATCATTCCGGCGATATATAATACAAATTTAAAATTACCCCCACCCCAGATTACAGATAAAAAATGAATTTTTTCTCGCTAAAACTAAAGAATTAACCTTCTAACAACAGAAGGGGGTTTCCTTTCCTGAATTACAAGAGAATTGTCCTTTAAATTTTTTTCAGTGGAAACTCACAATAGGGAAATTCCTTCCTTCACAGAATAGTCACGACTTGCTAATTTTCCTAAATGGGAACATGGAACTTCAATGAATTATAGCATATGCCTTTTTTATTTCTATATTATATTTTGTATGTTATTAGTAACGTGGACATTTTTAACTATGAGTACAGATTTTTAGAAATTTTGGATTGTTTTTTAATTTTTTTAGGAATTTATATGCCACACACAAATTAAAATATAAGAAAAACCATTTTTAAGAATTTCTGTACATTGCCCATTTTATATCTGGAACATAATTTCTATGTAAAAATATCAAGCTTATTTTCAATTATAATTAACGATTTTTTCGAAACAATACGAACGATATTTCATTTTTAAATGAATTTTCAATTCGGTGTTCCCATTTGGGAACATTGACCTGTAAAAAGTTAAAAATAAATTCGTAAATTTGGGAAACGGAAACATGAATCGATTTATTTACTCGTTATATTTCATTTTCATTTTTTGGGACAGCCGTGCATGCCAAATGTCTGAAATTAATGCGAATGGAAGATAGAGAATTATAAATATGAAAGAAATATTTTCGCTAAATATATCCTCTATAAAACAAAACAGTTTCGATAATGATGAGAAATGGTTCTATGAATACTGACCAACGATAACATGACAAAAAAGGACATAATCCAGAAATCAACTTCATATTTTTATTTCAATAAAAACTTTTTCGATAGATTTAGGCTTATGTCAGTTTTATTTATTCTACCCTTGACTGAAAATCATAAACAATGAGCATTAATTTAAAGAAATATATAATCTCTTAAATTTGAAAACATTATGAATATTAAGGAATAAGTTAGTAGTTAATTAATGAAAAGCTCTCCTTTTTCATGGGCGTGAAAATTGGATGTTGGTTTAAAAAATATTTTCTAATAAGATTTTAATTCGTTTATGTAAGATATGTTACCACATAGAAGTTAAAGCATAGCCTTTTATTTTTGAAGTAAAAATGAATTTTTATAGAAGGCATCTGAAAATATTTGTGAAACTCCATGAAATTTGAGCCAAACAAATATTTTCATATATTATATATATTTTAGTCAAACGTAATTTCAATTAAACATATATTTAATTACTTAAAGCATAATAAATGCCTTAATAAATACATTCTTCACAGGTAAATTAATTTACTTAGTAAGAATTTTTTTAAACTTTAATTTACTGCAATTTTTATTCATCTTTCTGAGTTTCCGTAAAGTATCCGTCATTCCTTTACGTGAAAGCACGAGTATCATGATCTTTACAGAAAGGAAATGCCAAAGAGTATGGAAAAACGTAAATGTAGTAAGCTGTTTTCAACCCTTGCAACTCATTCAAAGATTTTGGAGGAGGAAGAATTCTAGCTTATAATACTTCATCCAAAAGAGACGCAAAAGGCCATTGTAGGATTCGATTCAGCTAAACCAAATAAATACTATGACCCTTTCAATATTTTGAGCAAGGAATTACATAAGCTTATCTCTTTGTGAACAAGCATTTTTATCCCATAAAATTAATCAACCACAAATTACTCAGAATATTGTCCACATATTTCTCAAAGATTTCAATTTAAAATTTTTGACCGCTCGGAATTTTATTTTACAACTCAATCATGTGCATGCCGTATCTTTGAGCAAGTTAGATTGATTTTGGCTTGTTTCTTGTTTTCTATGAATCAGAACAAAAAAAGGGAATTCAAATTGGTTTAATGCTTCTTGACTCTAGTGTGGAAAACATTTTAATATTTTTGTATTATCGAAAAACTTATGCCCTGGGCCAGTTTGATATAAAAATTCTTAACATAGTTTGAAGGAACACAGAGAATCTGCTTTGTAGCTTACACGCCTTGAATATGAAGATGTCTTCCCACCATGTTAGCCTTATTTTGTCTTCCTGCTGTCGTAAAGTAATCTACAATTACTGAGGCACAACGGAATGTATACTTTCTCAATGAAAGACAAAAGAACGATGTTAAGAAGGTATTATAGTACACGGGTGACCTTTAACTGCTATTCTTGAATTTTATGACTAGAAATTATTTCGCAGTCATTGCACCAAAAGGCAAGTATCATAAATTTGCTCAGAAGCCTCCATTTAACGTAATTTCTATTGCATTAATATCTAACCGAACCATAGAATAAAATAAATGACTCCTGACTGCAAATGTTTTCATAACTACAGGTTTTTGAATTTTAGAACGGAACAGGGCTAAACATTTTTTTTTTCTAAAATGAGAAACAATATTTTTCCTGAAATGATTAACACAAATAATACAGTCATTTATTATCAGAGAATATTCTTAATATAGGTTTTAAAAACTATTTTATAGTCAATTATAAAGCTAATAAATCAAAACCACTCCCTCAACAAAAGATTTAGACAAGGAACTTGCACTAATATATATTCAGAAATTTAAGTTATTTCACTCCTTTTTAGCATATTAATAAAGTTATTGCATTTAGACACAACAGTTTCATAATTTATAATTGCACGAAAAAATTATTTCATTTGTTCTTTGGTAATTAAGACAAATTTAAATCCCTATTCCTGAACTCACGGCTATTTATCAAATTGTTATGAATTTTACTTATCTTTTGCACTGTGATTACGAACCTTTCCGCCAGATCTACGGAACAATATGCAACGCTCAAACACCTTTTCAAATTATATATCGTCTCTTAACCAGCAACACTACCTATCTCAATTTTTTGAAATTTCAAAGAGGAAGAAATTACTCAATTTTTCGCAACCGATAACGAACATTTCTGAATTTTTTCCTCATCTAGTTGGAACATGCGGTGTTATGTTCATAATTAGAACTTCAAAAATTAAGTTAAAAATTATAAAAAGTAAGTATTAACAAAACCTTAATAAAACACAAAAAAGCAAATTAGAACGAAAAATACAATTAGAATGAAAGCAAAATGGAAGAAAATTGGAAAAGAGCCAAAATGGCGATTCTTCCTCAGAGGCCACACGCCATTGTAGCTCTAAAGCAGGACAAAAATTTTCTGAATAAAGGAATGACCATTAGTCAAAATTATTCCTTTATGTGGAGTGGCCTCTGCGGAAGAATCGTCATTTTGGCTCTTTTCCAATTTTCTTCCATTTTGCTTTCATTCTAATTGTATTTTTCGCTTTAATTTGCTTTTTTGTGTTTTATTAAGGTTTTGCTAATGCTTACTTTTTATAATTTTTAACTTAATTTTTGAAGTTCTAACTTTGTTTTCGTGTATTCTATCAGAAGCAGCTGCATATGCGCCTTTTCTGTATAATGCAAAAGAATTTTATTTAATTTTTAATTCAAGTTCTATTAATATTTAATTTAATTTTCGTTAAAATTTATTAATTATAAGTGTTATGTTCATGTTAGATGTTAGAAAAAACAGAAATATGCGTTATTGTTTGGGCAAAAATTAAATAAATTTCCTCTTTCAAATTTCAAAAAAATTGAGATAGGTGTGTTGCTTGTTAAGCGACGATATGATACAATAATTTGACTAAAACTTGTATACTATCTTATACTAAATCAGTCCCAACCTCAGTCTCTAAGGATTATACATATATGCATCCACCTTGTTCAAGTAAAATTCGTAAGAAGAAAGATGGTTAAAAATCCCGATTAAATACGTCAAGAACGCTTCCACTATGTATGTTTCTGTATTTTGTCGCATGATATACGAAACAGCTTTGCAACCTAAGAATTTGTGCCATGTCATGATGAAGGATGCGCATAACACAATTAACTATTCAAAAACTCATTTTTTTTTCACCGCACATTTTTTAAACTCTTGTTCTTCCTCCCGTCCCGGCAAGCGAGCAAAATAGGCCTAAGTCCTTCGTCTAACCCTCTACATGCAAAAGCGTTTAACATGTCAGTTTCACAAGATGAATCCCTCGAAGTGATATTTTCTCGCTGACACCTGCCTTATTAAATCCCTACTAAAACCTGACATCACCATCATTAGGAACGGAATCTTTTCTTGTGCTGAAATGGAGAATACGAGCCATTGCTTTTCTTGACTCAGACCATTTTTAAGGTCTACGTGTTTAAGCTTCTGTCTGAATTATTATTCTTTCTCAGATTTTTAATCTCGTTTGGGGGGTCTGGTATCTCCACAAACTCTGATTAAAAGAATTCTTATTCACTGCTCTTTGTCATCCTCAAGTAAAAGAGAGTATCTCACGCAACTGCAAGTAATGATGACCCAGCTGAGAGTTGCCATAGTCTCCTCGCTGAATATATCATCCATATGTAAGGGGGAGAAAGACGAGGACTCGATCTTTTTCTTTCTCCTATTTTGACGGATAGATAATGCGCAAAGGTTAGAATGGCGTGACTGCGTTTTGATGTTACGACAGCTTTTCTTCCTTCCTTCAAGGAGACATGCTAACGATGGTCGAAAAAGGAAATGCATCCTCTTCATATTTGCGTTGGCTTTTGGCAATGTTTCTGATATCGTTTTATAGATTTTTAGAAATAATCTGATGTTCTCTTTCGGTGCTTAGAATATAATATTTTTCCAATTAATTAGATTGATTTTTGATTACTTACAACTGTAGAGAAGATTAAATTTCAAGTGAAAATTAAATCAAGGATTTTGGATTCTCAATTAATGTCTGTTTCTCTTAGCATCACTGCCATCTCTATTTTCTACGTGTATGTAATAGATTTTGACTTCTGCCAGTATGTTGAAAACTTATTAAGTCAAAAACTATTAGCTTCATTCTTAGCTGTAACTAATAATACTTCAAGTACTTTTGGAAACCTGTCGTTTATGAAATAACTTTCAGTACTTCAAATTTAATTATATAACATAGCTTTATATGCCATTCTAGTAAGCAAACCATCATTTTTTGATAAATAGATTTGGCATGATTTTATAGTTAATTTGGAGATTGGGGTCGTAGTTGTGGATAATAAATGTGAAGTAAATACATAGGGATAACTGTCTTTTTCGGAATGAAAAGTAAAATTGAGACAAATAATTTAATTAGCAAATTCTTTCAAATATGAAACCAGAAATTTATTCCCTTAAGAATAATGGGTCTTGTTTTCATGCGAGGGGTGACCAAAAAGTATAGGTGTTGTAAACTCAAAGCAAAAACATACAGAGTGAAGTTGTGTTGTAGATATTGATCTTGAACCTTAACCCGCATGAGTCGGAAATTATAAGGCGTAGCTCCATTACTTCCTTACAGTAGAGCACTGAAAATTGTATGTATTGTGCTGTCGAATTCGTTATGGGTGAGAAATGAGAGGTGAATACTTCTCTCGATTTTTTTAAAAATCATAGCCATAAATTTTAGATTCATCATCAATTACGATCATTTTCAAAAATCTCCCACAATTTCAGTACATTGAAGGAGACCGAGCGCAGTGAAAACCTGTCTTATTTTTGGTCTGCATAGAAAAGTATCGGCACAAATTTGGCAAAAACAAGTTTCACATATAAATTTTCAGTCAAAATACAACAATATCCACAATGTCTTTTCCATATCAGGTTAAAGTTTTTTTCACAATAATAACTTGACCATTTTTCCCCTTGAACCATATATTCAACTCGTTCCTGTCCTTTAAACTTGATTTTAGAGGTTTTTTCATCCGTGTATAATTCGCTGCCTGGCCTTCCCTAATTAAAACGGCTAGCAGCGTGTTGCATCTCAAAGATTTAACTAAAAAATATTAGTAAATTACTGGCACCAAATTCCAACTCTTAGTCCAATTAATTGAGTTTAATCCGAATCGAATTTCGATAAATTGTAAATTCACCCGCTCAATCAACCAACCAAACTTAAATTTTACTTTGTCAGTACCATCGTTTCAGCTTATTAAGAATCTTAGTGTTATGTATATGTAAAGTTATTTGATCGTGTGATGTCTAATAAAATATTTATCATGTTCACTGAATAAAATATTTAGCATGTGCTCTGAAACTATCAATCCCGTTAATGTTGTTTTTTTGGAAATATAATGAATTACATTTCTCGAAGATGATATTCACTGAATCTCTGTTTAAATTCACTAAATTTTATTATGATGATTCCAGGAAACAACATGTCTGTATATGTACTTACTATCACTCGCTTTCCATTTCTTATTATTTTAAAATCCGATAAAATATTTTAGATTTTGTTTAAAATTCTATATATTATTAAATGAGTTTTTTAAACTTCAATCTAGCCTAGGCATCCGGTCAGTATATTCTCTTTCAACCTTCTTGCAATCAGCATACATATCTGCTGACTCTTCATCATTGGTTCTTATGGAGGAACGTATTAACCAGGAAAACTTACCAAAATTCTCTAACTAGCTTAACTACTCTAACTAATAGAAAAGCGGATACAATTATCACTAGGTTACGAGTGGGTCACACTCGATACACCCATCGTCATCTGCTGATGGGAGAACAGGCACCAATGTGTACCCAATGCAATTGCGTTATGTCAGTCCTTCATATCCTCTGTGAATGCCCCAATTTTAACTCTCTACGGTTACGGTACTTTCAATCCAGTGCTATTTCCTTAACCGATTTACTTGGAAAGACTCCTCATGTTCACCTTTTACCCTTTTTAAAATCAATTGGCTTTTATCCTCTCATTTAAGCACTTTTCCCATTTTTTAATATTTATACTATTTTTATATACATTAGTTCCACATTTTTATCTTGCCCTAATTTTTACATAGTTTAGCACAAACCTAAACAAATGTTTGGCGCAGCTTGGCCAATTCTGGCCCTTGTGCCATAAAACCCCAATCAATCAATCTAACTAGCTTAAACCAGTATAACGCCAATACTGGCGAAAACCTATTCGCCATCAATCTTAATATCTGAAGATGACCTAATAAGTAGAATTTCTAAATATGCTTATCGTTTACTATTTATCCTTTTGGTAATCTTATATGTAGCTTTCTAGATTGATTTCATGATGTTTTTTCAGAAACAAAACAAAAGTAAAATTTCCCTCGATCTTTTTAACGTCATATATGACATGAAAAAGATTTAGAAAAAGAAATCAATGAATCATCCTTAATAAAGTACATCTTTAAGAGAGACTGTGATCCATCCTTTTGTGCAAAAGAAGGAAACAACAAATCTTCGAATCTTTTTTCCCCTTTTGTTCCTCTATTTCAGAAAATAAAACACAACAATGATAGCAAAAAGCGTCAAGAAAGGGTCACTGCTCAAAAACGCACACTACCAAAGCCCCAAGTGAGTTGCTAAAAGAAATGGACATCTCACCGAAATCTAGTTGCAAAGCCAGATCTGGACAACCCTTAAATCCCAACAGGGTTTGATGATTACTAACGGATTTGGTCTGCCAGTCTTGAAGTCTGTGCATTTATCACAGGTTCCCAGGAGCATATGTTTTGTTTCTGGTTTGACCTATAGGTTGCTTTGGGCGAAAATAGAGATAAATTGTTTCTTTTTGCATGGATTTCAATTCGAAGCTCAGGAAAGGAATGCTCCTATTTTTATATTACTGTTGTTTACATTTTAGAAAAAAATCGGTTATCTAAACTTTGGCCTTCTTTAGGATTCCTACAAGTTACTTCTTTTTGTTTTCATTGATCGTGATGTAAAAATCAATATGGTATCTTCTTTGAAGAAGAGAAGAAAATCCGAAGAAGAATATAATATACAGAAAAATAGAAGAGAAGTGAGTATATTAAATGATGTGCAATTTCCTCATATAATCTTTCTCGCTCAATTCTCTTGTAATGTTTTATTTCAACTTACTCGTGTTTTAACATTAACATCGGCAATTTGCTTATCTTGGGAAAATTGAAGGAAACAGGGTAAGAATATATAATTGACTACTGAAACTGTAATAACATAAAATAATGCAAAATAAATAATTGTTCACATGATGACGTATTTCCTCTTACCTAAAAAAGTGAATTAATTTTGTTTTGTTTATTGACAGCTAAAAAAAAAAATTCAGATGTAATTATAAAGGTTTTACATATAAGCATCTATTTTCAATAATTTATAATGTTTTTTGCATTTTCAGAAGGCATTTTAATTGATGAGAACAACATCGTTTGTCAGAAGAAAAAATATTCCATCTTACTTTTTTTCAAATTTTTTTTATAAAAATCAGGCACAATTTTGTAAGGCAATTACTACACTCCAAGGAATACCATCACTTATATTCAAACTAAGTGTGAAAATTTTCTATTGTAAGAAGAGATCTGCTCTCTAAATTCTTAAAGCAAATATCAGCAGACTTTGTTGAAATTTTAGAAAGAATAACTAGAGAGTTTTGTTCTAAGTTATTATTATTGAATAATTTGATATTAAATAGTAAAAATTGTCAATGTGAATTGACGTTTTAAGATTTTCTTTCGAAAAGTATTAATATTTTTAATTAACAAATTTTTCTATAACATTCTGTTGGATAAGACAAGATTCTGTAGTATCACTACCGACTCGTTCTTCAAATTCAAAGAAATTACATAAAACTACGTAAATCGCAAGTAATGAATTTTTAAAAAAATACGATCATGTTAAAAAATTAGAGTATTTAAAATGATAATATAATCGAAATAATAAAATGTTTACAATTTAAATAAATACTGTATTCCATTAATAATATCTAAACAAACAATGTTATTAAAATTTCTGAAGAAATAAATTCTAGAATATTAAATTTACAAAATCACATTGAGTTTAAATGTGTGCTCAAACAGATTTTTAAAATAAAGAATTTCTTACGATTTCTTTAAATAATACGTTAAATTTTGTTATTTAAATAAAGTGAGAAGGATATATTAAATTTTTAAAGCCTCTAAGGAATGATTACTTTGATAAAATAAAGTGAACAATTATGAGTTTATAGAAAAATAAAGCATTTTCTTTTAAAGGGTCAAAAATTAAAATTATTTAATTACAATAAAATTTAATTTATTTAAAATTAAAATTTAATTAACAAATAAAATTTCCCAAATGTAATTTCGATTAACTTTCAAAAAAAGTTATGGTTGATTTTTCTATTCAATGGTAATTAAATGTACTCAACTACAGATTTGTAAATAATTCCTATTTCAAACAAATGACAGGATAAAATCTGAAACTTTTCCCAGGTACATGAACAGCGAAAACAAAACATGCGAGATGAAAACCACTGTAGACGGTCCATTGCTACTGCTAGAAAAAAGATTTCTGCACCTTTCAGATGTAAAATTCATAATGTTGATATATGCAATATTTGAAGAATTATTTTCTATTCTATGAAATTACTCCAGTTTGGTATATTCTATCCAATTAAAATAGTTTTCTTTCACTTTTTCTGCATCGTTCTAAAGAACTAGTACTAAATAAAGAAAACGCAGAGAATATGGAATTATCGAGGCATAAGATATGAGAAATGTTGGGTAAATGATTAATAAATATTAATGGCAATTGAATTCTGCATTTCAATCTGGTTCTTAAATTATTTTAATGAGATGATATATTTTCGAACACGAGTATTTTGGATCCTGAAATCAGTGCAAAATTATTATCAACATCATTAATCTAACTATTATTATTCTAAAGGAAACATGCAGTTTATGTTACTTTTTACATCACGCATCAATAGCATTAAAAAGTATCAAAACAAGTATAAGGAAAACATCTTCAGTGATTTTGTCATTAACAGATGCAGTCGTGTCGTGATTTGATGTTGTCGTGATTGTGTGATTGTCGTGAAGTTGATTAGAATGACATCTAATCAACTTCAGCATAGGAATTGATGAAGAAAAATAAACAAAAAGAAAATAAATATTTCTTTATTATATTATACAATCACCGAGAGAGAGTTTTCCCTCTGTTTTTGTCCAATCACCTGACTGTGCATGTCGTACTTTCTACTCACAGAACAAGCCTTATTTCAGGCATCGAATCCGACCCTTGGAATGAATTGTAACCACGTCATTGTTATTTGAACTGAGAAATCAATTAGTAGTTCACATTATTTAAACTTACATATCATTCATTTTCCAAAAGATATACACAAATATCCATTCTGTATTAGCTAATTTTTATTAATGATATTAGGTGCACACATGCTGTTCAGCAAAACAGTTTTCACCAGAAAAATTTTTATTACCAGTTCAAATGTTAGAGAAAATCATAAGCATTTATTACATCAATTATTACATATTTTATGAAGAATTTTAAATTAAATAAAGTCGTTACATAAAACTGATTAAAACTACTTGACTTTAGTATAATTGAATGTTTATGTTATGGTTAATGTGGGTAATCTCTTATTATAAATTACCCGATATTTAGCCGGTTATTATATACAAGCATCGCGGAAATTATGCATAATAACCAGTTATTAGTAATAATAACCGAGGTAATTATGCATAATAACCGATTATCGACATTAACAGAAACATTTACATTGATTAAATATGTTTAAAGCTAGGAACAGCAAGTTGCAGAATGAATTAAAATTTAATTGAAGAAGAAGGCAATTTATTCATATATCACTACAAGATTTTTATGAATTCCAATGGTTATCTTGGGTATTACAAGGAATATTTTTGTTTTCGGTAATTTAAATTGTGAAGCTTTATTTCTCATTAACGTTTTCCATGAAACAGTTTTATTATTTTTCTAAGAAAGTCATAGGATAACATAAAAATGATTTTATAAGAAAACTGTATTATAGTAAAAATATTAATTTAAATGAAATACTGTTAGTGATATAAAATAAAGTTTTGAAGAAACTGTGATTTGATCTTTAAGTGGTATTATTAATAAATATTTTATATATTCAGACCACGCGTCGAATCTTCTATATGTTTCGAGAAATACTGAGTTATTAAACACAAAGAAAAATACATAGGATACTTTTTTTCATTTTTGCATCATTATAACATTTCAGGAATAAAATCCATAAGATTTCGGAAATGCTTAAAACTTCTCCAAGAAATTGTATTAAGTGACGAAAGAATTAATTATTCAAAAGAATAAATATATCTACAGTACATTTTACATATTTCATTTTTGTATCTAAATATGATGTCTCAATACACTTTGATAATAATTGACAGTTTTTATTGGGAAAAAATTTTCAAGACGAAAAATGTATTGATTATTTCAAATTATCTATAATTAATCAAATAAATATCTGATTGAAACTTTTGTTGCACAGAAATAAATCAAAAATTTCATATAATGCGAGTTAATTTGTTGTAAAAATTTTCATCATATCATGAAGTTTAATGTAATATATTTCGCAATGATAGATAAAATGAAGCATTCTGTAATATGATAATTATTTGGACCGATTGTGAAACAGTTTTTAAATGAATTTAATTCGTTGCAAATAATAAAGCAGATGTAAATAACACCACAATATTTTATTACAAGTATTCAGATCACAAATTTCTTGTTTGTTTAATGAAGTGTAAGTGATATAAAATTTAACATCAGCATTACAAATTTAAATAGTTAAAGTAATCTATTTTCGACCTCTTTATTCACTACATATGAATGATGTTAATACCAGAGGGTAATGAGATAAGACCTAGAAGAAACTTGTAGCAGTGATATCTGTCTATATATTCTTTTTACATTGAATTTGAACATTATCTTTCAAATTTATACAGGTAACAGAAAAAATTCTTTTGATTGTGCATTAAATTCGGGTTGTCCCGAAAAAAGTGGGGTAAGCGTGTATTTCCTTAAATATTGATTTTTATCAATATGCTTTAATATCCAAGGGGATTGATAATAAAAAGTTACAAAAATTAAATTTTTATATGGCCCTAAACAGGAAAAATGTTATTAGTAAAATATTATTTTAACATTCATCTATTCACATACAAGGTTGCACTCTTCGATCTGAAAAAATTACAGGTATATAAGAAGACAAAGTTGTTGACTTAGACCACATTTCCATACCTCTCAGTGCTGTTTGATCCACCAGTCTTTCGACGTGTATTTTAGGGATAACATACATATTTAAAAAATATTTAAAGGGTGGAAGCAGGAAATAACAATGTATTTGTTAACTCTTGTTAAATCTAAAAACTAGTCAAATAATACATTAATTGAAGTATTTACAAAAATAGTTTATCTTGTGAACTTTCCAAAAATATTCACGGTGACATATCAGCCAGCAGTGAGGCTCATCTTCCCAGGAACAAGCAGTGCTATAAAAATATTACATGAATACAAATAAAATACAATTTTTCAAAAAAAATTATATTCAAATAGTTCAAACAAGTAATTGCAATTATATGAATTGCATTTTAGATATTTACAGTCCTTTTTTCGGTAAGTTCCGTTTTAATAAGAGAAATCATATATGTAGGAACCAGTCAAGTTCCCGTTGAGGAAACATAAAGCGAATCCGAAACCTAAAAACAGCCAATGAAAAAAATTCCAGTGAGCGAAGGCGAACCATGGATGAGATTAACAGGGAAAAAACATTAGTTGGTTTTTAGCGCAAAGCAGCAGCATCTGAAAATCCAGTTCTTGCTTAGTTCTAAGACAAAAAGAAAAGCTATTCGGCTTCGTCCACTGTATCAAACTATTTGGTGTGCAGCCCTATCCTCTGTCTGTCTTACTTTTTCATTCATTTTCTGTCTTCTTTTCTCGTTTTATCTTTTTCCGTTGATAATCGAACTCTCAGAGTGGAAAAGTAAGCAAATAAGAGTAAAAACAAAAATACGAATTTTTAAATAATTTTAGTGAGCAGTTTTTAGTTTTTTTTTAATAATTAATTCTGCAACTCTGCAGACCTAAAAGACGAGTCGCCACTGCTTTTAGGTAAAGCTTAATAATAAGCACAACGCTGCGAGCAAATAATTCCGTATTCTTGTTCAATATATTATTGCCCTATTAGCACAAGGTGACCTACAATATTCATACGATATCTTTATGATGTTGTGCGGCGTTCAGAATATTGTAGCAACATCGTGGAAATATCATAGAACATTTATAGCTAATAGAGCATTTTCCTGTTATACCTTCATTTTTCACTTTCTCAGCTTGTTTTTCTATTCTTTATCAAGTCGATAGTTGCAACTATCTTCAAATGAAACTCAGAACAGTTTCCGTCATTGGCAATTTTTTTCCTCCATGATGATGTTCTACTTGCCAAATATCTACATTTCGCAGTGTTTCTATGCTGAATACACTTGCATTTCTGCAGTAAATATATCCATATAAATTTGTGAGTAGCCCTTTGGAATTTAAAAATTAACATATTCTATAAGTGTTGAACATAGAATACTGAAACTTAGTTTATACATAGATGAGGGTAAGAGAATATTTCACTCATTGACACTTTTCATCTACCGGGAACATATAAAAAGTCAAAGAAATTAACTTTATATTCAACTTCTACAGAAGCCAAAATGTTTTCTCACAAATTCCTACCTTATTTATTGAAACTTTGTAATTGGAAGTATATGCTTAAGTGCAATATAAAAGGAAATAAATGCTTGTTCCAACTTTTGGGGAACAGCCTCTATATTTTTGAAACCGGCTGTGTCATAAAACACAATATTGCCACATACAATAAAATATAAATTGGATAGAGAAATATAAAATGCGCATTTCAACTCTTTTAAGCAAGAAAGAAAATGGGATATGCATTCGATACTGTAGTAAAATGCTATGAACTCTGAATAACGTGCAAATACTCAAGCTTAACTCTAATTTCCAGTATTTCGTCAAAAAGTGTGAACATTAAAAAAATGACGCATCTTAGAAACCGAAAGAACACATAATTAGGTTTTCCATGAAATGAAATTCTATTAAAAGAGCTAGGCCTAGAAACACAAAAAGTGAAACTTTCAAGATTAAAACTGATTAGCCGAAATTTAATTAGAAGTTGTACAATAATCTTAATTTTCACTTGATGAATGACCATTGCATTTAAGCACCTCGAACGGTACTTTAGCATTGACGAAAATGTAAGTTGATCTGTCAGAAAAATATAATGAAGCTTACTTTCTAACAATGAAAGAAATTCGGAAGAGATAAAATTCAGTAATCTCCTTATACCATCCCATAAGCGACTCATTGAGGCAGAAAAGCTTCGAGTAATTTCGGCTTTACTAAACGGATGAGCTTTACTAAGCAACAATCTTATGAGCTTTACCATATATATCTGTAAAAGCCTTAGAGAAACATCGAAAATGAAGTTTTTCATGTTGCACAAAAGAGAGCAAATATATAATTATTATATATTTTATTGAGTTGATTTTAAATACTATAAATGCATTTTCGAGACTCTAAAACACTAATTTGAAAATTATTAACAAATAAATACTGTTTATAAAATTTATATAAAAGATAATAAGCAGATAATTACTTATATAAAAGTTAATTAACAGATAATCATTTATATAAAAGATAATTAACGGAGATAATTTGCTTAAATATAATAACATTATAAAATTGATTAGGATTTATTAAAAGAGAATTATTGAAGAAATACGTTATTTCATGAAGTGTTAAATATTTTGTCTTCAGTAAATTAAAAAAATTCAATCATATAATTATATTAAGTATTTCTAACTATACTACTACGAAGGAAATGAATTTGAAACCCTAACCTTAATGATTAAGATTCAAACGATTTCAGTGGGAAGCTTTAGAAAATATTTAAATAAATTAATAGAAATTGAGTAATTTGTGTTATACATACCTACCAATTAGATTAAAATTAATCAAAATTTATTAATTAAATAATTAAATTTTAAAATATGTCATTTGATATGTAAACATTTAAAAAAAAGGCGTGAAAATTGTATAACATTTTTTATTTTAAAACTTTACCGAAATATATACCCATTCATTAAATGTAATAAATAATCTTCACCATCTTACCATAAGGGAAATAAACAACCTAAACTTGAAAAAGCATGGAATAACATGTAATGAATAACCCTTGTTGAGCCTTTGCAAAGATGCTGGATGTAGAAGATTTGGAGTTGCAAATTCTTTAACAAGTTAGTCGACATCTCTACTGTTGGATTTAGTTCCGTCGATACAGGTGCAGAATACATCAATTCAATAACTTGAATAAGGAGGTAAAGAACTTTTCTCTATGTTGCCGAATGTTATCATCCATTTAAATTACTGAATCATGTATGCGTAGTATTGAACCTCATATAATTTTAGAGAATTTTAGTTGTGTGTGTTTCTGGTAGGTGAACCCTACTCTGGTACATAATTTTTTTTCAATATTATTTTTAACATACTCCAGCTTTTTGGCATATCTTACTTTTGTTTTATCTTGATTTCTTTTGACATTAGAGATGAAAATAAGTATATTTGGACTTTTTTCGCACGTGTTCAAATTCAGGACCTTTCCAAAAGTCCTAAAAGTGTCCAATTTTTAATCTGCTTTCATAAATTCTTGAAATATTTTTTTATTATAGATTAAATCATTTCTTTCAGTTTATCCAAAACTTTTTGTTTCCAATTCAATGAGATTCAACATATTTGTACTGATTTCAGTTTTTTTAATTATTTATAGGCCAAAAATATTATAGTTCTGAAATATGGTGTTTAAAAATGATGAAAGTGTGTTTTAAATAGATTTATAATCATCCTGTACAATTTAATCTAATATTATAAACTATGCATTCACTCAGATTTCAGATAAAAATATACTGATTTCTGTTTTTTAACTTACTTGTACAACTGTCTTTTTTTTGGGGGGGGGGGTTATATGTGAAAAATAGTATAAACGTATATATCAAAATCACTTTACATTTAAAAAAAGATCTAAACTCTAATTAATTGAACATTTGTAGGTAGATATATTCTTAATTTTGAAATTTTAACTTATAATTTCTGAATTTTTTATTTTAATAAACTACCAAAGAACAGATTTCTTTGGCATCTATTAAAAAGTTAAATTGACTGTTGCTTATCAATTTTAATTAATTAAGCTTTGCTTTTATAAAACCTTTCTTTCATCCATCAGAAACATATTCTACTAATTAGAACTCATAATTTAGTAAACAAAGCTCGTGTTTACCTAATAATGTTTACATTTAGGAGAATATAAATATGTTCCTTGTTGTTTTTCTGAATAATCTTGCGTTGTCATTTGTTTTCTTCTTAAAGTTGGTTTTTATTACGTGCATCTCTAATACTAATAAAGATGAATGTCTCTCTGTCTGTGTGTCTGTTGGCGGTGTACAGAGCAGACCGTAGAACATAGAGCTACCAAATTTGACACAGATATACTTTGAATGCTGAAGATGTGCATCTCGGAGCCGTTTTTTTTAAATTTTAATTCAAATTTAAATTATTTAAAAATTAAACCAAATTTCGTCGTTTTTTGCCAATAACTTCTGAATGAATTGATTGACAAAGAAATATTTCATGTCATTTTAAAGAGCAAACCATTATCTTTTCAATGATACCAGTTTTATGTTTGTAGAAAATTTTATATATTTTTTATAAATTTTTAAAGTCGTCGGAACTTTAACGTCGCTGGTTGCGAGAGTAGAAATTGACGTAGGGGAGGCGGGGCGTAGCAGCTGTAATGGCCGCAAGTATCTTCAAATCAAAATTATTATTGTTGTAATCTCTTCGGCAGTTCATATACTAAAAATGGAACGATACAAAGAAGATTAGCATGCCCCTTTCCAAGGATGCCACGCAAAATGGTGAAGCTTTCCACATTTTTAACACTGACCTGAAAAATGCGCTTAAGCTCCTAGCCTTAAAGAGTTTATTCTAAATCTAAAATTAGCCAAAAAATTCTTTGAAAATCTCCCTAATAGTAAAAGTCACTACACGTAAATTGTAGGCTCTCCAGATAAATTTTATATAAATAAGTCCCCTCTTTTCAGCATTCTTTACCCCGCTGCCCAATTTTTTTTTATTTGCCTGCACTCCATTACAACTGATTCAAACATTCGCTCCCACGGACTCATTAGCGTAGCGGTAGCATATCTGTCCTCTATCATTCCACCTCGAGTTCGATCCGTGCGTGAATTTTGCCTTCGTATGTGTTAACAAATACTTCATCTTTTCCCCTCTTGTTTTGCATACCTAAAAGGAAATATTAGATGTTAATTCTTTCAATACTCTCATTTAGCTTTTCCTTATTTTATTTAATACTATTTTCTCAGTAATTTAATTTTTTTTTTTAAGATTTAAAATTCTCTCCTCATCTAAATTTTTCTCAAATTTTACAAAATTTTTCCACAATGTTTCTATCGGCGATTAATTAAGCGTAATTGATAGCTTTAGAATAGTTTGCTGTTTTGTTATGCACAGAATAATTATTCAAGATTTGATATTTTTTCATGCATTTCAATTCAATATTTTTTTAAATTTATAAATGGATGTTTTAGTGACTATATTTAAATGGTTATCATTAATTTAGTTTTGCGCTTAACAAAATGTAGTCAATTCTCTCTTTTTTTCACAGAAAAACTTTATTTAGTTATTTTGAGTTTTAATTAGTTTTAAAATGTAAATTATTTTTAGCTGATAAATTTAATTATTGTACTTCAAATTTTTCATTACTTATTATCCTTTCCATTTTTTAAGGAATCTTTTCACTTATCATTTTTTAACACTTAAATATAAGGGATTAACTAAAAGTTCATTATATGCAAAAACATCCTGTACATTTTCGTTTTGTGTATAAAGAATTAAAATTCAGTTATACTAGCTAACCTGTTGACTGTTTTTTTTTTTTAATTCATTTCTTTGTCCTTATTGCAATTATTGCTTTCAGCTTACAAAAATTGAAATGTTGAAAATGTCAGCCTTAATTGCGTTATTTCTATTAATAAAAGACAGACGAACAAGCTGGTCGCCGTAGGCGGCTAGTATAAAATAATGCAAGAGTGAAAAATTTCACCTAAATGCTACAGCGTGTAAATGAGTATATTTCGCCATATATATATACAGCTGAAAGCAATTAAGGAATATCGTAATTTTTCAGCCAGCGGAACTCTGGGTGGAGAATATAGATTGCACTAATAGATCGTGGATCTACACGTTTTATTTTAAACTGTTTTCTTGATTTCGTTATTTTTTTAAATTTTCAGTTGAGAATATGTCTTGAAGTCAAACAGAGAGCGATTTTCGCTATTAACTACGTTTTACTGGTTTAATAAATTATGAAATCAGGGTTCAAACGTAATTACTTTTAAAAATATGGGATAAAATGTAAATTATTATTTTTCAACAAACATCGACTTTTTTTAGGTTTAATTTTGTTTATGAACTTTAAAATTTCAGTATTGAGAAAAAGGCGATATATAGTTTTCTTTAAAGTGCGAGTTCTACATTCAGTAAAAAGATGGAGAATTTTTCAATTTTTTTTATAAAAAGACCTAGTTAGTTTTTTACAAATTATCATTGATTTATAGAATTATTAAAAAGAAGGACGGTCTAGGCGATGCTAATAAAACGGATGTTTTTTAAAACAGAGACAAAGATCAAAACCAGATATATACAACTGCATCCAGGTCGTAGTGTGTAAGTGTGCTGCACAGAGACAAAAATCAAAACCAGATATATACAACTGCATCCAGGTCGTGGTGTATAAGTGTGCTGTATCAACCGTGCAGCAAACATTTTTTTTCAATTGTGGTGTGAAGTTTGTCATAACAACTTAACAGCAAACTTCTTTTGCAAATGGGTTGGTCGATTATGCTGTGTTACTTTGCAGGAAGTTTGCTGCAAAGTTGCCGCATCAAGTTTGTTGTTTCAAGCTAATATCATGAAAATTCACACTTGCGCAAGTGTACATGTTAGGGGAATGTTTTGTACCGGTACGTGCGATGTCTGAATCATGTCATGCGTCCCAATAAAGTTTGCATATTGTTGGCTACTTAAAAGGAGATAAAAAACAAGGCGTAATAATAGAATCAGCCAGATAATCATAAGCAGTGCTTTCCACTCCATAGATTCGTTCTTGGAAATTGGAACTGAGTGCTAAATATCAACCAGGTTAATGTCACAGACGAAAAACCAAGCAAAATGTGGATAGGAATGTAACACTGAACACACAGACTTATGAACGTCACTCTTCTGCAATAACAGACCCGGTCGAATACTGGTTACGTAGTTTTAACTATAACTTTCCGAAACCTACTCTGTGTTATATTTCTGAATGATCCCTTATCTACAGTTTGTGTTGCTTTAAAAGCAAGCCACACCGCATAACAGACAGAAAAGTGCATGACTTCGAGGATAAATGACTGCAGCAATGCTAATTTCTACCATGTTTTGCAGTTCATCCTGGTAATCGAACTAATGTTAGTTGGAGTGAATGAAGAATCCGAAATAGACCTGCATTCGTGTAAGAAAATGTGCGATTTGGAACAGGTGGACTCATGGTCTACGCCTGCATCTAAGATTATGGGAGCATTGGCTTACAAATAATTGTACATGGCTCGAAAAAACGATATGTGCATTAGAATCTTAGACATTTTTTGGTCCCTTTCTCTGTAGAAACGATGAAGGAATCATTAGAATGGCTTCGCCACTACTTTCTTTAGATGTAAATATAGCAAAATTTGTCCGAGACATATTAGCTTGTTATGTCTACCTATCACCGACACCACAGATTTCACAGCTAAAAAGAGCACTTCTTTACGAATATGGCATGATAATCCTGTCTCTCTTTATAATCCTAACTGGCTACACGCCTCTTCATATCTGTTCAGGGAAACAATCTGTCTTAATAAAAGCTATTTTCTTTCAAAGAGCAAGACATATATTTGTTTTTCTGAGCAAGACATATATTTGGTTTTCTGAAGGGTACAAGGAGCTTTTTTCTGCTTTTTATTACAAAAATCGACCATTGCACTGATAAGAAGATGCATTGTTTCATCTATGCATGATTCTTCTTCACTTACTCTATTGTAATTATGTGAAATGTATCAACTATCAAAATAGTCCTTTATCCCCAACATCCATTCAAAACCCCAATACACTGCAAGTGTTTTAAACAGATATATTATGTAACAATATTTCTTCTCAATCTGACTGCAACAAATTGGATAAAATACTATGTTTCATAAGCTTCACACAGTTTTAAAATCCTATTGTTGAGCTATTTTTATACTTATTTCAATTTTTTTATCTGTTTCCGTAATAGACATTATAAAACCATGCATATTTATAATCTGATCTTATCACCAGACATTGTTGCATTTTTGTAAGCTATAATAATTGCCAATTAAACTATATAACTTTGCTATGTTACTTTCTCTAAAAATTATTTATATACAAGGTTTCATAATTCTCTCAGGATCTTGGGAATTTGAAAGCTGTAACTAATATAGTAAAATGTTTCATAACTCCCTCTAACGAATAACTGGTAATTTTAAATTAAGAAATTTACTGGATAGACTTTAAGAACGATCATACGTGCAGTTACTAGCATTGATCGTGACTTGTAGATTATAGGAAGCACGTGATTTTAAATGTAAAGCATGCCACATCCCCAAGAGTTTACAAATATTACAGTCGTGAAACTTGCTTCGAACTTGAATTCTCTATATTGATATGAAAAACATTACCTGTATTCGTGATAATGTTTTCACGCAAAACTTTCGCAAAATTTCGGCAAATAAGGAAAGATAATGTATTCCGTGAATAAAGAAGATTTTATTAAAGAATTATGGTTAATTCATTTAGTTTATCATTAAACCAGTCTTTCGCATAACATGCCTTACCAGGATACACTAGATGGTATTAATTAATTTGTTTGTACAAATATATATATAAAAAGCAATATTACTTTTATTTATACAATTATTGAGACAGATTTTTACTGTATCCCAAGTATATTATCTTTTGAAGTGCATCAAAGAAGAATAATCCTATTTTTAAAGAAATGAAAAATTATTTATTTTATTACTCCAAACTTTTAAAAATTCTTGAAATCGCTTACTTCACTTATTCATTGCAGTTTATATCTTTTTATGCTAGTCCAGACATGTGGGAATTTTAATATCTGAAATCACTTAAATTGTAGACACCATTTTGCTCTATAAGTGGATTAAAACATTTATGCAGCCGACATTTTATTTTTTAAAGAATTCTTTATAAGATTACAGATATATGGAATTGATTTAGAAACGCTTCCCTTTTCCTGAGCTAAATAAATAGTTCACAAATCATATGCTTATACCTCTTTTGTTCAAGAAAACGTCGCCTTTTCTATATTTCCAGAAAACTAAAGAAAATCCAAAAGCCAAAATTTTGTACTAGAAAGCGGAAGGAACAATTTTTCCTCATAAATTATTTACCTCTTACCAACTGTCTCGGCGAAAATCGAAATAGAAATTCATTCTACAAAACGGGGAAAACTGTCATGCTGTCAATAAGTCCGTCTTATCCAGAAATGGTGTCCCGAATACGTAAGAATCTCGATAGGCTGCCCATTCAAGTGAGATATTTATTTCCTAATAGAGTTGGTATGAAAGTGCAGTAGATTCTCCGGATTCGAGACAAGTTATATAAACGTCGAAACATAATTTAGAAGCATTGAGAGCGGAGAGGCATACGAGCGACATACATCTCAAGGAAATATATTGAATATTTGACAAGTAGAATGTTATGAAGAGCATATCTTGAAGTGATTTTAAATATATCCTTTGATGTCACTCGCGACAGGATGCGTAGTTAGGAAATTTAACTTTATTTTTAGTCAAATATGAAAATATGCATACTTGTGCAATCATTTTAAGTATTTATTAATTTTTAATTTTTCTCGTTTTGGACAATTAGGAAAAATTAATGAAATAACTTTAATTTATAGTGCGCTTCAATGAACATTCGAAAGTATTGCCAAGCATCTATTTCAAGAAAAATATTTAATAATAAAAGCATAATATAAGTATAAAAAAATTATAAAACAATTTTCTGAAAGAACAGTTGAGATACTTTAATTTTTGTATTTTCCGATTTAAAACTCTTTACAATAAAGTTCATTAACTTTCATGATGGTTCTTAACCCTTTGAATGGCAAAAATATTTCAGATGAATGCTTTGAAAACGGCCTCTCTGTAGCTAAATGGTGAACGCAAATGTTTCGGAGCCGGTTTTCGGGTAATAAACAGAGAGCAACTTTCTACGCCGGAGCCGGTTTGAGAGTAATAATCGAAGAACGACTTTCTGCGACGGAGCCGGTTTTAGAATAGTCACCAGAGAGCGACTTTCTACGTTCCAGCCGGTTGAAGGGTTAATCGTTTTGAAGCTAATGAAGGCCTTATTTAAAAGGTTAAAATGATCATATATCTTGCATATAGGAATTACAATGATTCTTTCTGACTTGCATAGTTTTCATCATCAATTGTTTTATGATTTCTATGCAAATGATCTATACAATCATGAAAAGTATATTTAACTATAATGGAACAAAAAAGTAGAAGTAGTGAAACATTTAATACATTCTTACCAACACTTATAAATTTGAACGTTAATTCTCACTTGAATAACTTACCCTCCTGTTGCAATCAGTGGTATTACTGTTTTCATACTTTACGCTATCCAAATGCTATATAAAATTATGAAAATGTTGTACAGTTAATAAGGTAATTTTTTCAAAGTAATCAATAAATCAATGTACAAAGGAGGAAAAAAGAAATTATATAGTTTATAGTAAAAAAAGAAATTATATTAGTTTAGAAAAGTATTTTGCAGAACCAGAATTGTACAAGTGTCAGGCATATATAGTATATAAAATGTACTAACAATTTTTATCTAGTTTATTACTCCATTAATCAGGATTTCTCAAAATATTTAAACAAATAGTCCGATTTGGAAATAATTAAAAAGTTATTATAATTGCATATTACTTAATATTGTTTTAATAATATATTACATTTAGAAAATTAAAGTAGAATGGTATGTTTCCAAAGAAAAAATATTAATTACAACATAAAATACAAGTTGCACAATGTTTATTGCTCATGCACTTGAAGCATTAGCATTTCAGAAAATTGAATATATTATTATTATTTAATCAAATATTTGCAAATGCATACATTGAAAAATTTTTTACATTATGTCTGCTAATACAATAGTGATATCGAGAAGGAGTAAAATGGCCCTTACTTTTAACATATCAAATAGCAATATTTTGGAGAAGCTAATAAATCATATAAAATGCTTTTTGTTGCAGAAGAAATGAGTATGGACTCGCTCCGAGAGCTTTTAATCTGCGTGCGGCTTGAAATAAGATATTTTTCTGCATATTTAATGGAGATTTTGTTTTGAAAAAGCCATTTTCATCCGAGAGCAAATTGTAGACGAATGATTCTTGGAATTTTCTCGAAGTCATTCATTTAGAATTTTTTCTTAAAATTTTACAAAAATTTATTTATGATGAGCTTTATATTTAAATCAAGGAGTCTTTTGTTCCTCTTATGTGCATGCGAAATACAATGCATACTCATGATTGTCAAAACTGTAACTTTTATCCTCTGATTATCATAAAATATTAATTTTGTTGTTGAATTTTCAATACTCAAGAACATCAGTTCCTTTAGAATATCCTTCTATTTTTCGTGAATCAAGAAATTTCTTCGTACCCTTCGAAATATTTTTAATTTTGTCATTAATTAGGTTGCTTTTAAAGTTTCCCTAATTCAATTATTTGAGCGATATATACTCAGTTTAATCTAACCCAAAGAGTTTCAACTTTCAACCACTTAGATATCAAAAAGTCTATAATCATTTCCGTTATCATATTTATATAGCTGAAAAAGTTATTCTTCATAGAAATTATGCCTTGTTATTTTAAATAAGAATTTCACTCTAGAAATCTGTTTAAAAATAAAAAAAATCATTTTTGGAATATGTATTAATGAATTCATGCCTATTCTTCCTGAACAAAGAATTTGATAGAGAGCTGCAATTAGAAATTGCGTTATAATGTCTCTGGTTTTTTTCCTGGTTCCTATAGAAAAATAAAATTTTACAATCACTCGAAAGGCCAATGTGGTAAGCACTCCTGGATGTCTTCATGACAAGTCTAACTCGCCTACGTACACTCGACTTCATTACTGGAATGTCTACTAGACAATGTCTGGTAGCCAGAAAAATCCCCCTTTTCCAATATGCAAGGAATGTATAATCTTAATTGTAAAGGAATATTTGATCGGTAATAGTTTTTTCAAATGAAAACCTAATAATAACTATTTGACATATCCGACCAAAAAAAGTAAACTTAGTTTAATATAGCACAATATTATTGAATAACTATGAGTGATAAAAATTAGGTTTATATTCAACATTGCTTTCTGGCTCCCTTAGGGAAAAATTCAAGAATTTGGGCTTGTAATTTCTGTATTCTTGATATTATTCACACTCTCTGTATTGATAATACGAGCTGAAATATTGAAATTTTTCATTACTATTTCTGAAAACTTATAAATATTAATATTAAAACAAGTACTATAAAAATAATATGCATTAAATAGTTATTTAAGCGTGAAATGTGTAGATGTATAGAGATAATACAGCTTGTAAAATTTGTTTCATGTATTTCATAAACCTTTAAGAAGTTGACTACGAGTATTTCTAGATGGAAATATACATTTTAGCTCAAATTTTATGTACTAATTGCATTTACTTTGATCTCTAGATAAATTTTCAAATATTATTTATATACATTGACAGGAATGGCGAAAAACGTTCCGAGATTGCATTTTGTACTTACTTAACTGATTTCGTGCTAATTTAATTAGTAGAGAAATTGATATTTCATGTCAAGCGTTATAGAGGATATATTTTCTTCAAAATTAAATAATCTTGTTATTCACAGCCATTTAACACTTAAAGAAAGGGTATAAAATTTACTTTATGCTTGAAATAAAAACTTAAAGGAAAGGAAATTTATATTTTGAATTAGTTTAAAATATAACATATTCCGCTGTCATGTGCATTTAGCGGATTATTGTTGCATGGATGAACAACTATATCATCAGTACACAACGATGTCATCAGAACTTGGCACACCGGGAAACAAAATGAAACTCTTTTTATGTCCCGTGTCCCATTGCCTAGGAGGAAGAATTCAATAAAGATCTGCAATTACAATTTTCGTTACCCTGATTGTGTTTTTCTCTGGGTTCCTACAACCAAACGAGCTTCCACAATCTTCGGGAAATGCCATTACCGTAACCACTCCAGAAAGGCCCTCAGAAAATCTCTGCCTCGTCCTTCTATACTGGATTTCATTTGAGCAGCTATAAAATACCAGCTAGCCAAATGATTCATCTTCTTAAATTTATATCGAATGAATACGTTTCTTCGCATATGAGTTATTCGGATGGTCAGAATGGTTCAAACACGTGTTAAAATTAGTGAATCTGAATAATTTGTTTCAAATCTTTCAGGAATGACGGATATATGAAAGAATGGAGTAAATGAAACCACGGATTCAATGCATTGTTTGTGCACTGGAAATTTAAAGAATGCATAACAAACATACGTTTATAATTTCTCTAAATTGCAAATAATTCTTAAATAGTCTAATTTTCGAACTTGCTACTATACGGAAATCTTTGACAATTAAATTGGTATAGTGAAAAAGTTATTATTGAAAAGTTCGATGTTAAAAATTTAAGACTGATGTTTTTAAATTTGCATTTACTCAAATACTTTTGCCATCTACATTATAAACATTTAATGTAGTTTTAGTTGCTTTAGTTTTCTTTTCTTTCTGATAATGCTTAGATATACACACTAAGTCAAATATTGAGTTTATCCAATATTCTGCTGGTATTTGATAAACCTTTCCAAATATTATTCAGAAAAGAAATTTAATAAATATTTATTTCAGTATTATCAATTATAAATTCACTTTTATTTCGTTCAGACTTTTTTTTGAAATTTTATCATTTGCATATTCTTCTGAATCCAAAGAAATAATACTTCAAAACTGCGTTTCACATTTTGGGGTCAATTGCCACTGAGCACTGAATGTATGTTTCAGTAAAAATATTTTTATTCCTCTATCTTCATCTAATAACAACAAATAAAGATTCATTAATTCTTATTTAAAAGAAAATGTAATTTCTTTTGTCAAATTTGTCATAATGAAAAATATGTTTACATGTAGTGATGGTAGTGGATCAAAGTTGATAATTATTGTGTGCAATTTTTTTAACTTTATTTCATACGTGCTCGACTAAAAGATTTTTAATTAATTTTAGTTTACAAATACATGTATATTTTCTTATTCCTAAGTAGACTCATGCATTCTTAATGAAACATATTTTCATGAAATAACAATTTACCACTTTTATAGAAAAAAAATTGACAAATTCTGTGTATTTTCTGAAGTTACTGTTACAGCAAAATGCATGTCAATTTTTCGAATATGACGGTATGTTGTATAAAAATTACAAATTTGAAAATTTTTCTGGAATATTGAAATTCATTCTAAATGAATAAATACAGGCAAAAGATGTTAGTCTGGATTTTTTTATGGACTTGATTGTTCATTTCATACTTCAGGCCGAATAAAAGAAAAAAGTATTAATATCCTAAGAGGTCTTTAATTACAAAAAGTGAGCGAACTTGGAACTTACATTTTCAAAACTGTGAATATAATGCAAAAAATTTACATAATAACACACGAACAGAAAAATAATCAGCCTGTCTTAGTATGCAGAAGAAATGATATTGATAATCTCGGAATCCCCTCGAAGTTCTGAAATCGCAATCCCTCTTGGAGTCTATGTAATTTGCTATTGATTCCAGATAACCGATAGCATCGCCATTAATATAGATATGAAGACTGTTTCATAGACCATTATTTTACTTCACTTTAATCAGATATACACTCTGTCCCAAAAGTTTATACACTCTAGTCATTTTATTTAAAACCATAGCCGGCTGCATTCAACGAAATATTTAGAAAAATCATAATTCATTATTTCAGGTTATGTAACAAAGTAGGTTAATGGATTACTATACAAATATAAACTTTCAACAAAAGGTGCTCAGCTAATGTTCTTAATAGTTTAAG
The DNA here is from genome assembly GCA_013235015.1 of Araneus ventricosus. Taxonomy (NCBI): domain Eukaryota; kingdom Metazoa; phylum Arthropoda; class Arachnida; order Araneae; family Araneidae; genus Araneus; species Araneus ventricosus. The sequence goes on along the minus strand of BGPR01009287.1, from coordinate 7,079 downwards.
TCTTTCCATTTTCAGTATGACATTGTAATCACGTTTTTCCATCGACACTTTATAATTAAGGTTTGTAATATCTCTGGTTCCAAGCTGCTATCCATATTGTGGCTGTCTTCAAAGGCATTCACTGAAAAAAATTCCTCCATTTTCACTTATACTTCAGGATTTATTTTTACATTCTCAAGTGGACAGATCAGTGTCGGCGGCCACTTTCAAGAACAGTAACATTTTTTTTTCGGGTTTAATAATTTTCGTAGCATTGCCAGGTATGGATGGGAGCATCTGTCTGATATTTCCAATTTCATCCCACCTATATTTTACACAATGGCGCCAAACTTCTGATGTTCCCAATATATTGAGGAGAATTCTGTCTAAATATCTAAAAGGCCATTATGACCGCTGAGCACAGCCGCCCATGCATCACAGATCCACCACCACTTTTGCCTACTGAAAAAGATCACCCATTTCGTAAATCATACCAATATTTTGCCAGTCATCCATCGAGGTTTCATCACTGAAAGGACAGCCATCCATTTATCACCATATGGCATGTGATTACAGAGACGTGTGTCTTACTAATGAAACTTTGAGAGTGGTAATCTGCGAGCTATTTTTGCGTGGATGTACATAACCAGATTCTATAATTCTCGATCTGAACAGCGTTCTTGGAGAGGTACAGCAAAGGCTTCTAGTAATTTCGAAACCGATATTTGACTTGAAGCCGTTCTTTGTATCCATCTAACATCTGCGAATATCAAAACTCACAAAGGGTCTTTCGAACAGGTTGGTTTTTTTTGTCAATGTCTTAATCTTGCGATTCAATACACACGAGAATCATACTTAAAGTTTTACAAAATTCTTCTTCCCTTAACAGTCTTACCGAGCAATTTCAAATGCAGAATTTCTCACTTCTTCATTAGAGCTGAGAAGCTTTAGGCGTCTTAAGTAAGGAACAAGCGACCACTTTCCTTTTCTTACAGGTATTTATCAGTCTCAGATCGACATCGATTTACCGATATATAACCATAAAATTGCATTTGTCTCTATAAACTTTTGGGTTATTTCTGTTATTCTATGATTTAAAACTGGCATAAATATACGGGGTAGAACTACTGTTTATTCAATTTACAATACACATACCCTTAAACAGTTAAGTTGCATCAATGCAATATACAACAAAAATATAGACAAAATACAAGATTCGATTTTAGGGAAAAGAGTTACAGATAACTTTATAAAATGGTTTGTCTTTTTTAAAATTAAATAAATTAAACATAACAGATAATTTTGATATTTTACGTATTGCATATTATTTTAAGACAGTGGTAAATATTAGATCAAAGTATGCACGAAAAAGTTTTAAAAAATGCGTTTTGTGGCGCTGCAGTAAGACTTCAGACAGAGAAGTGAACTGACTTGAGATCAGGTTCGAACGTGACTAAAATAAATGCACAATTGTGAAATAATTCAGTTTTCAAGTTTCAATTTTTCCTTGTTTTGTTTTATTGGGCTTCTGACGTCACTTTTTTGTTATGTTAACTAAAAATGTTGTTTATAGACATCGAGTTGGTCATTTGCATAGTGAAATTAGCAGACCCTACGTTTCATTATTAACAAAATAGTAATTTCATGGAATCATAATTAATTTAAATTTACCGGTTGAGATTTTGTCAATTCCATTTCAAATAACTTGAAGAGTTAGTCTCTTAGTAAACAGTTCGTAAATAAGCGGAAAGAAGTGTATAATTTTCATATTGTTTCCATAATAAAAAAAATTTATGCTTCAGTCTGCAAAAAGAATGATAGTTCAGTTTTAATTTAATTTGAAATATGTACCGATTTGAAGCGTTTTCTATTTAATAAAGTTATCTTGCAAATGAATTTATAAGATTTGATTCTGGCAAATGTGTGGAAACTACATTTAATCGAGAACTACTTTCGAATATCATGGACCACCAAAAAGCGTTTGTCGTTATAACAGATTAAACTTAAAAAAAGGCTATTATACAATTACGGAACTTAGATTGAAAACTATATATCGATTCCTGTGATCTTCTGGCACTGTTATTGATATATTATAAGAAGCAAAGGCTCTGTGGCCACAATAACGAGAAGCATAATTAATGTAATTGAATTATTTAAAACCAAAGTCATGAGGAGTATTCCATGTATACACCACAAGGTGTCCAAAAATAATGCACAGTTTTAGATGCTACAAAATTGGAGTTAATATGGATACTATCGTTTCGCAATTAGTTTTTTTTGAGAATCGTGGGACATACTATCATCGGAACTCACATTTTCACTGAAGATTCAGACACGGGAGCAGTGGGGGCAGAAAGGGCTGAGGTGAAAATGGAGTGACCAATCACCTGTTCACAGAAAGCTGATAACGAGATTTAACTTATATGTTAAATATGCATAATATTGGATGCATTGCCGTAAACACAGCACAGATATTCTGGAATATAAAGATTTTCGTAAAATTTAAATTTTTCCAAGAATGTTTTTGCTAACACATAGGGTTTTCATTAAATTGTACGGCACTTGTATAAAAAGTGACATTATTATTGCATTCTAACAAGAAAATTCGTATTAAAATGTGAATATTACAGAATATAAGTATTGTTCTAAATTTTTTGCTCATGCACCCAGATCTTGGCATAATTTTCTTTCAGTTTCATCATACTTATATAAAAATTCAGTTTAGTTATTTAGAAGGGATATCAAAGCAATGCAACGAGGAAATTTCAGTTTACTCTAAGGAAGCTAGCTAAATGGTAAACACAATTGATATTTTTAAACTTAAATCTTCGAAAAGTAATATTGAATTTTAAATTTGAATATCCTGAATACTTTCATGAATAGGTATAAGTTAAATATGTAATTTAAGAATGGTTTGACGATTATTATTCGAATATTCAAGTGTAAAAAGCCATTAATTTGTACCCAGAATATATCATTTATCTTCTTAAGAGTCAATCCTAAAGTAATGTTTGCAGATTCTTTGAAACAGGATGGAGCCGAAACTTTCCATTTTCGCCTTTATCCTTTCTGTGGTGGCCTCGTGACCTTATCTTCACTGTAAAATGTGAGTTCGAGGATGGTATGTCCTGTGATTCTTAGCAACTTGTTGTAGTCTTCATTATAAATATTAATTCAATTTTGTAGGATCTTCAAACTTCACCACTATTGGACAGTGTATAAGTATATACAAAAGAACCATCATCTTATTAAATATAAATATTGCATGAATATATTAGCAAACGACTACCACGACAGGTTCTATCAATAATTATTAAAATACTTACTACAGAAAATATAGGACATTACGTAAATATTTAAAATACTTTTCTTTGAATTCATTCTAAATATGTTTCATCGCAAAGAAATGTAAGTGAATTTATTTAAAATCTATTCAATATCTTCAAGTCATTTTCATAAGTTTGAAAATATAAAATTTTGTGAAATTTGGTAACATAAATTAACAAAGAAGTATTCGCGTGAAATTCATGTTTCCCCTTCAGATACAAAACGGAAAGAAGATTTTAGAAAGGGTTTTGCTACTCATGTTTCTAGTTTTAACTATAAAACAGTAATTAAATCATTAAAGAAACATATGGGTTTTCACTTAAAATAATTTCCTGAATTAAAAGTTAAACCTTCATAAAAAACCTTTTCTTAGATTAATTTGTTGGTGTCATTCTGTGGGCTTTCAATTGTTATTTTATAATTATGGAGAATTTTTTTTAATTCGTTCATAAAAGTAACTGCAGTCGAATTTAAACGGGGGACTAGCTAGAAGAAAGCCACCTGAATCTACAATTCAGTTAATTATATTTGTATGTTGGACGGTAATGAGAGATGTTTTCAGAAAGTTTGACATTTGAAACTTTTTTTAGTCTTTTAATTTTGATGTAAAATATTAAAAAGTTATATACAACGAAACCTTACAGACTAATAAATATTTTTTTCATAATTCTTCCTGGTCAGAACTTATATGTAAACTACCTAACAGATACTAAACTAAAACCATGGGATAAATGACTTTTATAATACCACATAGACAAAAAAAAATTAAAACTATATTAAATTATTTTCTGGCTGTAATTTGTTCTTCAGCCATCATTTCTAGATGTGGTCGAAATGCTAACATACTAATGATTATTAGATTTATATTTATATTTTTACTTGTTGCTTTAAATCTGCTTTTATTTGCGAAATAATATTTTCTTGAATTTACGAGGGAGGTTAGTCATTAAGTAAGTCACAAAGATAAAAGAAAAATAATTTACCATGATAATCCTTGGAAACAATTTTATTTTCAATAATCTCCATCAATGTTGATGCATTTATCTATCGTTTTATAAGCGCTAATTCCAGCTGCATAAAATTCTTTGGATTTTACTGTCTCTTTCAGTAGGACTTAATATCATTGAACTGTCATTCATCGTGTCTGCAAAGTATTTTATTCCAGATGTTTGTTTGAGCATTGAATGACAGATATGAAAAATTTGGGATTATGTCACGGGCTGTGGGGTGAATGCTGTAGCGCAGCCAATAGTTTTCATCTGTTTGAAAATTCCCTTCACGCTCTTTATCTTAGGCCTTTGCGGGTGTTTGCGGGCGTTCAACCTAAAGAATCCTACTGTGAGGATATGTTGTAGCCAAAAAAATTTAATAAACTTAAAATGAAACGATAGGATAAAGTCTTCATCAACATTGGTAATTTTCAAATAAAATTGTTTCGAAACGATATCATGTTAAACCAACCCTATATCTTTATTGACTCTCGACTTTTCTCGCTATAAACGGTTGAAACATTTGAAGTAAATTGCGCTACTTTTAAGTAACGCATTCTTTTTTTAAACGTATTTCTTCTTTATTAATTTGCTTCAAAAATGCCGCGCACCATGCTGTAGTGTTTGTGGCTGAAAAGAACTTCAATGATCATCAAAAATTCTGCCTTTAATCTCCCTATTGACGATTTTTTGGAATATAATACATTTTTATTATTCGCTTTCTCTTATACTTTCACGAAGAAGAATACTAAAGTGCGGACATCTGACTATAGCTTTCCATATTGCCAATAATATGGTGTTAATGATCGGAGACGGTCATTATTAGAACATAATGACATTTAGTTGTAGCTTTTTACTGCATATTTATTCTAATACATTACATATAAAGGAATATTATTTCTACATAATAAATATCATTACCTTACTTCTATTTGCTAAATACTCTTATTTTAAGTAGTTGCAAATATGGAAATGAGTATAATGTCAGGTGTTAATTTACACAAATTTGGTGTCATACGAAAATCAGTTCAAGCTATGATCAAAACCTCTTATTGCTACTCAGTCCTAAATTGAAACATTGCACCAAGGAATATTTATTTTCTTCATTGTAACGAGAGTATTTAAAACTGAAAACATAAATGACATAACCAATCTTTGAAGGAAATTTGAAACACTTTAAAAGATTTTGTTATTGTGACACATTAGCAGTAAATACGTACGTTGCCATATATGGTCTGCGAAACTTCTTAAAGCTGGAGATTTACAAAAAGCATGTATTTGTGAACATTTTTTGCCCTTTAATTTGTTAAATCAATCGTAATTCGAAAAGAAACTGAATAGTGTTCAGAGATATTAAAAAGGCTTAAAGAAACCAGAATAGCACAGTGGCTTCTGCTGATCGGTAATATGTGCTATGGAAATGTCTCATGTTAAAATTTAGAAATTGTGATAAACCACCTGTCAAGAAAGGAAATTTTTTTATTTGCTTTCATTTAAAAAATTAGTTGTAACTTTTATTAAGGATTTACACTTATTAATTTTTGAAATATTGCCCAAAAATTATCGGATTGATATATTGTGCACATAATTCGAATGACAAAATGTGGTTATTTAATGAAGCGATGATAATATAAATTTAATAGCATTTCCACACAAGGAAATTTAAAGTTTTTTGAATTCATCTCTTAAAACCTAATATTTGAATGAGATTCTAATATCTTACATTAGGATAGAAAGTCTTAAAAGAATTTGTGAAAAGCGTGGTATATCCTCGATATTAAACCTACTAAGAGATTTCGTTAAAATAAGGAGAAATAGAAACTATCTACTGGTGATTGGATGCTGAAATAATATTGTTAGTATAATGTACTGTATGACTTTTCTTTCATTGATAACGTATGTATAGCGTAATTCATAGGAACAGTAGTTTCATTTTAAGAACAATACATACCGGTGAATAAAGGGGTACGACAGACTCCAGAATAAGTTCACAAACTAGGTTCAATGCATATTTACCTAAAATTCCCGCCTTTCTTGAAGAATTATGACCACTGAAAATTAAAGACACGTTTAAGAAATCAAGAATGCGCAATTAAGTTCTTCTTGAGACAAATCCCTAATAAAGACTTAAAGTAAAAACAAAATGTTAAAGACCGCAACTGAGTGAATGGAAAAGCTTTAATTAAAGTTTGACACTGATATTAATTTAATAAAAGAAAGCGATGATAAAGACGACAATTTTGAGAGAAAAGACTACTATTTCTAAAGCCTCAAAAGAGCTTTAGGCAATACAAATCAATGTAAATAGAGAGTCAAGGGAGAAATGATTGGGCATACTTCCGACAATGCCAGAACGTTTCACAAGGAAAAGTAGACGCAAAATTCTGGAATTGCCTGCCAGCATCACATAAGATGTTCAGTGAGACTAAAGGTTTAGTTAGCAATCATAAGTACAAGAAACAGTAAAGGGATGAACTGAGAAAAGATATCGAGAACACCGAATGAAGTGTTTTGATGTACGCTTCAGGGGACATCAATATGATTATTCTGCATCCTTCTGGAGTAATTTTCAAACTTGATAATTATACTAAGGATTTAAACATAGTCATTTCAAAGAAAGAGTTTCAAGTAATCTTTAACATTGCTCAAATGAAGATAATTAGAAAAACTGTACAATGAAAGAAATATATGTGTGACCCAAAATTGATTTTACTCTAAAGAAATAGCTATCAAACTTGAGTCTGAAATGACGTCAAAGTTATATCTAAATGGATGAAAATGAAA
>BGPR01009286.1:42483-54762 GCA_013235015.1 Araneus ventricosus | reverse complement strand
TTATTTATATTTAGACTATTTATATTTAGACTTTTTATTATATTTTAGACTATTTATATTATTTATATTTAGACTATTTATTTATATTTTAGACTATTTCTATTATTGATATTTAGACTATTTATTTATAATTTAGACTATTTATATTATTTATATTTAGACTATTTATTTATATTTAGACTATTTATATTTAGACTTTTTATTATATTTTAGACTATTTATGTTATTTATATTTTAGACTATTTATTTATATTTTAGACTATTTCTATTATTAATATTTAGACTATTTATTTATATTTTAGACTATTTCTATTATTGATATTTAGACTATTTATTTATAATTTAGGTTATTTATATTATTTATATTTAGACTATTTATTTATATTTTAGACTATTTCTATTATTGATATTTAGACTCTTTATTTATATTTTAGACTATTTATATTATTTATGTTTATCTATTTCTTATATTTTAGACTATAGTTGATTATTACGAAGGAAAAATCCTGCGCGTCCTTTGCCGTTCTGTGCGTAGATTTTCTGAAACAGCATTTCCTTTCATTGTTCGACAGATTGTTGAAAGAATCCTTTTGAATTGTCATCATTCTTATTTGAAACGTCAAACGGATAGGTCATCTGCAGCTGTTCGTCAATCTTCGACATCTGCCGTAAGTTCTGAGAAAATCAAATCCTTTCATCTGAATTCTGATGCATTCTCGTTCTGTGATTTCGTATGTTTACCAAAACGTAAAGAAGCAACTGCAAATATTCAAGGTACAGATTTCATATTTTTTCAATTTCACAGAAAACAGGTAAGATTTCTAAATTTACTTACTTGTCATCTTTGTTATACTTTTGTCATTTTACAACTTTAACTAGATTCGCATATCAATAAATTTGTATGGAACGAGAGTGCCTCGTGATTTGAAGAAAATAAAAACACTACCAAAGGAAAAAGTTGGTCTTCTATTAGATAATACAGTTATGGGTATTTTTCATTATTATTTCAAGTTTTCGCCTCTCATAAGATATTACGTTGAAATAACTTCCTTAATAGAAAGTTAAAATAAATATCGGTTTTTGAATATTTATCTAAAGCCAGCCATTCACTTGAAGTATAGCCATGCCATTTATCCTAAGCCCGGTGTTTTTCCACCCATTTTTATCGAAAAATACAGGCACGCAAAAGTACGCTAACTCTGAACGAAGGTAGGGGGTGATCTTCTTTCCCTCTCTACAGCTGTTTGTCAATCGCTCTTCGATTTTTCCCAGTCAGCAGATTTTAATTTATGCTACCCTCAAAGCGAGGCTTCAATCCACGCAAGGTATTGCTCTTTTCGCTAGCTTCTTTGAAGGTCCCTCTGAAGCGAGACTTTAACCCTTCAACCGGCTGAAACGTAGAAAGTCGCTCTCTGATGACTATTCTAAAACCGGCTCGATCGCAGAAAGTCGTTCTTCGATTATTACTCTTAAACCGGTTCCGGCGTAGAAAGTTGCTCTCTGTTTATTACCCGAAAACCGGCTCCGAAACAATTGCGTTCACCATTTGGCTACAGAGAGGCCGTTTTCAGAGCATTCAGCTGAAATATTTTTGCCGTTCAAAGGGTTAAACTAAAGCGTTTTTCGGTTCAGACGGAATTCCAACCACCACAAGCCATTTGGCTGATTTCCATAGATTTTTATGGCTGTTTCCTTCTCGCATTCCAAACTATCCAGTTTATCTGTGAAGTGAATGGCAGTATTAAGAAAAATAAGTCCATTTGATTTCAAATTTTGAAAAGTTTGTACACATCTAGCTATACTGATCCATGGAACCTTAATTAAATTACAGAGGGTCGAAGTGGTCTGGTGGTAATGTCTGAGATTCGGAGACGGACGGCCTCAGGCTCGAAACCCAATTCTGCCGAACAACTGCCGTGTGAGTGAGTCCGCTGCGCGCCAAATCCGTTGGAGACCAACGTCCGCCCCCTGGTGTGGCCCGAAAATTTGGAGAGGGGGTGTCAACCTAGGTGTCATCCTCGTCATCTGAACAAGGTTCAAAATTCCAAGGTCCGTCTCAAAATAGTTGCTGCAAAACATAAATATAATTAAGCTAAACTAAACGAATTACAAGATATTTGTGATTGATTCGGCTTCGGACAATTTATGAAAAAATAAATCACAATTTTCCGATCTTACCTAAGAAGTTTATTCATCATTTTGGTTCAATTAACTGTCTATTGTCCTGTATAATTTTCCATTATTAATTATTACTATTCCCACGGTAATTATCCAGTGTATCACTACATGGAGGAATTCCAGGTAAACCTGGAGTCAACGACCTTCTTCTTGCCAATTTTTCTTGGCGCAATTTCATTTGTCGTCGCCAAATACTGTTTTGGACGTGCAGTATGCTTTTTATTGCTCTCTTGCTCACGCGTCACCTGAAAGCGACAGATAGAGCACGCAATGCCTGCGGCATTTCAAATGTGTACCGGGCAAATTTTTTAACTTAAAAAAACATCATCGGCTTCGCTTTCAGCATAGCAGGAAACTAGTAGCTATGCTTTTTCATTGAATGTTAGGAATCTAGGTTTTTTAAAAAAATTCCGAAAACGAGAATTTCCGCACTCAATGCCTGTGCCATTTCAAGCGTGTATCGGACAATTTTTTTTAACTTAAGGAAGCATCAGCGGCTTCGCTTTCAGCATAGTGGAAAACTCGTAGCTTCGCTTATTCATTGAGAACCGAAACACACAGAATAACATTCACAGTACTGAACCGATATTCAATCCGAAGAATTCCAAACGAAGTTTTATTCAAATTCGAATGAATCGACCAATCGCATTGAAGAGATTAACAAAACAGTCCAATAGAAACAAGGCGCAATATAGCGTGATGCTCAAAACACCGCTGAAAAGATCAATTTCCGCGCATGCGGAATCATTGCGCAACATCATTGCGCAACCAAAACAAATGTTCTCTCATCTCCGTTCTTGGCGGCAAAGAGTTGGCGATCCTAATAGGAACGAAGTAGGTTGGCATCGTAGACTCCAGATTAACCGAATTCCATTCTTCCCACTTTTATATTCGCATTCGAGTTTATTAAATGAAAAATTTGTATATTTTTTCGAAGAACCATGCAGCCATTTTTACAGCACAGTAAAACCTCTTGACATCGGCCATCTTCCGTTCCAAGCAAAATCGGCCTCTCAGAGAGGTTGATAGCTCTAAAGGGTTTTTAATTTTTGGGAGACTAAATCAATTTTAAATCAAGCCTTAATTCATTTTGTCTGACACAGAGAATTTTTAAGACTTATCTAAAGAATATGCCGCTTCTCCGTACAGTAATTTAACCCCTTAACATACAAGGACGTCTCTGACAAGTGCATCGAATAACAGAATTTTTGTTATCTAAATCCGTATTTAAGTCAACGCAACAATTAAGTTTAAATACAAAAATCACCTGGACACTCTTAAATGTCTCGAGTATTCTTTACCATCATAAATACTAAAAAACTTTGAGCATCAACTTTGAACTGCTCCTATTAATTCAATAATTTATGAAACTACACGCTGTTTTTTATTTCATTCTCGACTTTCTTATTAATATAATTTTAGCAAAGATTTTTGGTTTCGGGAATGGAAATATTTCATTTTTTTTTTTTTTTAGTTTTTCCAAAACAATTCGAGTAAACCATCTTTCTTCACAAAATGGAGCTCTGTGGTGAATTTTGTTTTTTAAGTAATTTCTTGTTATTAACCCTTTTTTTATCATTTAAAAGGTTTCTGCAATATTTTATCATCCTTCGACAACCATTTTAAAGTGAAATTTGTGTGATTGTTCGTCTTTTCTGAGTCGAGATATCCGGTATTGTCCGGGTGCCGGACATGGGATAACTTTTTTAATTTTTCCCCTACAGACCTGAAATTTCATTTTTGAGATACCCTTCGCAGTAGTACACCAAAGGGAAAAGTCTAACTCCATAATTTCTTAATTCCGACTGAAGGGGTTAATTTTAAATACAAAAATGACATGGACACGCTTAAATGTCTCGAGTATCCTTTGCCATCTTAAATAGATTGAAATAATAAAAAATATCCCAAATGGGTGGTGGCATCTGATTAAGAGATTAAATAAAATCGTATGGCAAGGGTGCTTCGTAGTGTGGTGTCTTGGCCTATGTGCGACCAAATAAATGCAAAGCTTAGGTTGACCTAAGTACTTTTATTTACACAGCTATAATTTAGAGAACAATTCTTGCATAGCATCTTGATTAAATGTTTATATGCAAAATTCGATCATAGAGTTCACAGTTCTAGGACGTTAAAGTTTAGTGGAGTCGTAGTCCACAAGAGATGGAAATCAACACAGGAAGGGTAGCTTCCACCTATCAGCGTGATAGCCTAAGTACGAGACTACAAGGAGTGCTCGCAATTCACTATTCGATGAGCCGAGATTTCGGAATAAAGGCCGATTTCTCAGTGATCGTTCTTCAAGTCCGAATTAATCCTTATCCTTAAGTCCGAACGAGCTGATCGCACAGCTTTTTCTGCGCTCCGGAGTCAGAGACCAACCAAGTTCGAGACTCCTAAATCGGTTCTTCACCGCTCTCTCGTCCTCCACTCAACATTCTCTTTTCATCTCCTACCTCAAGGGGTGGCGCTCCGCCTTCCTTACACTCCACTGGACAATCGTCCTCAAGGGCGACCAACGAGTAGACTTCCATGTTCCCAACGGTCAAATCCGACCGTGGGATGGTTCGTGAGTTTCCCCACCACAGGAGCTATACAGGTGTGACATGAAAGAGTACCGTTAATCTCCTCACAGCCAACCCCATATGCGCTCTTTGACAGGTATTGATTCCTGTGCATTGTGGTCGCTTTTCTGTGTGAAGCTATTATTCTCGCGAACGTCTCTTTAATGACCACCAGGTGCAACTGTCCTGCGGTCGGCGGCTGACATGAAAGGAACTGGACTCTCTTTCTCGTGGGAATTGTGCTCGCGGGAAGGGAAAACATCACAGTAGCCTAAATCTATCCCCAAAGCATATGCAATCTCTTGCCATATGTTGATGCATCGCTCGGCTAACCTGAAATTTCTTCGCTCTAGCACTTCTTAAACCATACTAAAACAGTTTTGTTTATATAGGTCAACTTTTCGTTCATTGATGCCATGAAATTTAAAATTTTCTTCTTTCAAAATTGTTGGATATGGCATTTTTAGAGAAGAAACTGAACTACTCTCTTCACACCCCGATAGATGGCGCTGCATAATTGTTGTAATTTGAACTCTTAACTTCCTTTTATTTTACTCACTCTCTATTAAGATCCTGCTGTAATCGCTGTTAACATAATGTGTGCTCGTCATGTCTAATCTATCTCATTATTTCTTTTTCACTTTAAACTGAAATATAATAAATTCAACTTAAAAACAATCAACAAGAAAAAATAGAGTAAATTTTAAAAAGAATCTTAACTTAAAAAAACTTTAAACTAGGGCATCAAAAAAGCAACCAAAAATATTTTTATTTAAAAACAATAAAATTTAAAGAGTAAAATTTAGGAAAAATTAGAAAAAAGGAATATAATGTTCAAGTAGCACGCAATTGCAGCAGCAGAACAATGGAAATCAAGATCATACTAAGAAAGGCAAAAAAAAATAAATAAAATAAATAAATAAATAAAAATAAACTCAGAGTTAATCGAATAAAACCAAAAACAAACAAAGAATCCATTCTAGTCCACTTTTTCAAGGGCTAAGAACCAGTGGCGAATCCAAGGGGTGCTATAGGGCTACAACCCCATCCCCAGAGCCAAGCCAGAATTCTTGATTTTATTTAAAATCATTATAACTGCTTTTTTTCTTAATTTCTCTCTTTTTAAAAAAATAATAAAAATGTTTCAGCATTACTTTCTGGCTATACAGGCTCGAAAATTCTTCTACTTTTGCAGTCATTCCACTTGTATTTGTAGTTTTGACGCGGTCGAAGACATTTTTTGGCTAGTTATTTCATTGTAATTTTTATTAAATTATCGAAAGTATTGTATTGTTTTTTATGATTCTTATTGTCAGGTGAGTAAAGTCTGTAAAGTTAAACAGTTTTGGTTTACTTTGACCTTGAGGTTTGGCATTCATCACGACGATACAAAATTTTTATGCCCTCAGCCCCCAAGACTCGAATCCTAGATTCGCCACTGCTAAGAACTATTAGAAATGTATTCAAAATAATAATTGGGAAATTTTTCTGTAAGAAGCTAGCATTACGCCAAACATAGCTTCTCATAGCCCGAAATTTCCCAAACAAAGGACGATGGAGATTTGTGGAACAAAAAGCATATAATCAAAAGAAAGAGAAAAAACACACACACATCAAAACGCTAATAAGATTATTAAAAATATTAGCCATCTTGCTATATTCAACAGAAGCATTCTAGTGATCCATTTGTGCCTTGGATTATAATATGGACTATTCTATATAGCACTGCGCAACTGATGCACCATGCTCTAAATGCGCCAACGAAAGGTAAGCAATTCCTTTTACGCTACCTTTGATCAATTTTAGTGCGTGTATAACAAAAATCATTTTTTAGTGATTTTATTTGTGTTCTCCACAGCTAACTTCCTTGCCGATTTCTTGTTATCATACTGGCTCAAAATTTCTATACTCTGATCTAGATTCAGAAAAACTCGCTTGGACATCGTTCAGAGATCAAAAAGCTATACTTGTGGAGATGGCTTAGTGATCTTTGTTCAGTAACCACGGCCACTTGAATCCTCCACCCTGGTAGAGGGCCAGGTTCACGTTTCTCTCTACATTAGGAAAAGGATGATTAATTTCGATTTTATTCCTGGGGTTGTTTCTTTTAATAAAATGTCCAAAGTCAGGGAGACGAAAAGAAGAGATTTCATTGAATTTGAACGGGCCACCATCCTTGCCACTCGAAAGGGTTTGAGTGGCCGTTCCTAGAGGTTGGTTTAACTTTATGTCTAAGGGCCAAAAATTCCGTGCCAAGCAAAAGTGACGTTGAAGGGTTCGCCTCGAGAAGTGTTTTTGTAATACAAATATGTCTGGGTTTTGACGTAGATTTACGTCTCTCCATAGTGGTCGAATGGTGTGTCGGGAAAGGAAAAAATTATGACGCTTTTCGCGCTAAAGTTAAACGCTTATAGATACGCAAACAAATAACATAGAGAGTTGGGTTTAGTTTCATTTAATAGAGAAAGGTGTGTCTTAAAGATTGCAGCAAGAATTTTAGAATTTGGAATTACTATTTAGTCACAATCGAGCTGCAAAGTTGGTTAAAATCACTACAAATTTTGTTGACGTCACAGCGACCGATGCTCGCGCACGTATATTAAGGCAATTCAGTCATAGATCTGAAGTTCACTGGAAATATTACTCAAGAATTGTTGAATTACGTCGAATTTTGTGCTAAAGTTGAAAGCTTATAGCTCCGCAACCAAATAACATCGAGAGTTGGTTTGAGAGTTTCATTTAACAAAGAAAGGTAGACATTGAAAATTGCAAAAATAATTTTAGAATTTGTAATTACGGTTTAGTCACAGTAGAGTTGCAAAGTTGGTGAAAATCACGAAGATTTTATATAGATAGAGTCACATAGTCACACTAGACTAATAGTAACTATAGATTATAGAATTAATAGTCACATAGAGCTACCTTAATGACAGTTGAGTAAGGTAAGTAAGTCTACGCCCCTCAATCCCAGCAGCCGTTTTGCAGAGACAGCCTTCCGTCAAATTTGTTTAAGAACACTAATTGCTCAGAATGACTTTCCAATTTGATAATAGTTAATTGTTCTTAATCGATCATTTCCCTGAACAAAAATGCTTTTCTCTTGTTCAAAAATCGTATGGTTTCATTTTTAGAAATCGATACCATTTAATTATTCCATTCATCATAGAATTTTCGTGTATTCACATGACAGAAATTAAACTCTTTTTTTTTTTTTAATTTAGTATTAGTCAGAAAAAGTCACTTTATTTTTTCATTGGTAATAAGTGATTTTTTAAAAGTTTCAAATTTACGCTTGAATCTTCATTCGGAATATTTAGAAACCAATATATTCCGAATTTAATGCAATTTTTAATCTCATAATAATTAAACTCCATTAAAGTCATGAACAATATCCTCTTGGTCCTTAAGGAATTTAATTTAGGACTGATATTTTTCCCAGTCGTTTGCATCAAATTTAGGATGACATACTCCTAGAATTTAAATTCGACATTAATTTGTCTAATGGATGAAAGAATTAAGGAAAACGAAATAATCATTTCAAGCATTTCATGTAAACTTAGGATTCTTTAAAGATGAATTAATTTCGTACCAGGGATTGATTCCCTTAATCAAAGCTTACGTAGAATTTCACGAATTTAAATTTGTGTCATTTCTCTGTGGATTAAGTGAGAATCAAATTTCGTTCAAATGATTTGTTACTTTAAAGTTCCGCTTTAAATCTTTTGTTAGTTTCATTTGAATTGTTAGTTTGTTTTATAAATCATGCAAAATCAAGAAAAAATTCTTCGAGGTCGACAAATTTAATGTGTGTTGATATCAGTTAAAGCATCAGAAGTAAATCTATTAAGCTCAAATACTTTCTGCTAGAATGTACAGTGTTCTCATTGTAAGAAGCATTGCAAGCAAGCTTCGCATACCAAACATTGGAAAGATTGCTACGCAACTTTTCTAGCGAATGGCAAGTGTTAGCGAGAAGGGGGAAGAGTCTACTAGTTACATAATATTTGGGGGTTATATGTTGTCTTTTACTATTTATATAGTAAAAATAGTAAAAGAACTTTAACAAAAATAGAGTTATTTCGAGCTTTATATTTTCTTTGGAAATTTAAATAAATTAGACAAAGCTTAAGAGGTAATGAAAAATACTGAAAACAATTAAATTTCTAGATGGTGATAGAAAATTTCTTTTAAACAGCTAGAATTTCATCTAACACCTAACTGCACGATACCAGCGCCAACTTTACTTTCATATTCCTTAAACAATGGATTCCAGCACTAAAATGGTGCATCGTATTTTACTTAGCATGTTAGCTGGATTAAAACATGGGGATAAAAATCGGATATCTTATCGTAAAATAAACTTATTTCTGCTTTTCGCCTAAGCTATGAAATACAACATTTATTAGGCGGTTTTTTTTTTGGCTTAATTTTAGTTATTTAATTAAATATCTTAGAAAGTAAATTTTTTCTCAAATTTGAAAAAGTAGAATTAATCTAGGAATGGACCCCAGAAGGGCGTGTGCAAATTTCCTGTCAAGACTATTCACCGTTTAGGAGGAGTTCTTGCGACAGATAGACAGTTAATGCATCTTTTTTCCCCCTCCCTTCTTCCTCTTCCTACGGTAGCACCCGGACTAAGTAACTTTGAAGGCTTAGCACACACTCATTAGGATCAATTAAAATTTGTGAAAATTAAACAAAACATCGAGAGAATAATTCACTAACGTCATTGGATCACTGTGTAACCGTATTAAAAGGTGTAAATTCTACGACAACCGGAAGTGAAAAGTCTACTTTGTTGTTTATTATCAAGGAAAACAATATTTTCTTATATTAACTTTAACACTGGCAAAAGCCCGCGAGCGAAACAGTAAATTGGCTTGAATTTATTTCTATAAGAATAAAAAGTATTGTTAGAAATTGCGTTAAAAATAAATTTTTAAACGTTAATAACAATCCGATTAAACACTTTATCGCAATCATTAAAAAGATAATTTTCTGCTCTTTAAGATGGCTTAAAAATAATTGTTGTCTAATAAATATTTCAGAAGTTATTGGCAAAAAACGTCTAAGCATCAGGCGTAACAGCGGCTAAATATGTTAAGAACTAATTAACTCAGAAAGTTGAAAATAGCACCGTTGACCCAGAAATGTGCTCCAGAATGTTGTGTGCAAATTTCATTTCGCTACGGTTCACCGTTTAGGACGAGTTCTTGTGACCGACAGACAGACAGATACATGTATTTTCTGTTTTATATTATAGATTTTTGGCACACTAATGTTAAAACGAAACAAGGTCCACTCTTCTGCTACAAAACCTAGCCCAGTTGTGGATCTTTTTTATATCACTATTTTAGACCATTTCAATGGCTGCCTCGAGAGGAATCCGCCTATCAACGGGAAGTCCATGCACGAGGCGGTCGATGATTGGTATAAAATGGTGATATTGAAAGTTTCACAACTGAGAAACTCAAATCCGTTGTCCATGTCGTTTGCAACCGTTTCATTTATTGGCTGAAACAACATAAGCATAATTACTAATATAATAGCCCAGATCCTCCGGTAACGCTCTGACGTCACCAACAATAAAACTCGCGCCATAACACTGCGAGACGTTAAACAGCATTATTTCATTGTTATATAACCTAAATTTCAGTAATTTTAAATTTAAAAGAGTCATTGTCGTTCTAATTTCAAATTGAATAGCTCTAAAATAGTGAAATAAAATTTTCTATCGATTGATATAAAATTTATCTCGCTATGATCAATAGTTCCCGAGAAATTTTAAATTATATTAATCCTATATTTCAAATTAATTTCCATTTTTTAATATAAAGTAGTAAATTACGCCAGTGGTATATCATGCGCGTTATATAGCTTGGACGCCAAATTGTATCTGCATGCAATCTTGGCGATGTTGTTTTCTTGCCAAGAATTAAATTAGCCACCAGTGACGTGAATCTACCATTCGTTCTCAACCGCCGCCAGTTGCCGTTAATTCCAGCTTACACGATGACTGTCAACAAATCGCAGGGGCAAACTTTCGTTCATGTTGGAATTGACCTCAATGAGCCTGTCTTTTCACATGGACATCTCTATGTTGAACTTTCAAGGTCTAGGATTCCCAATCACGTTAAAATTTACACAAAGACATCTGAAGTACAAGGAAAATTATTAAACAACGAAAAATACTTCACACGGAATGTTGTTTACCAAGAGGTTTTCTGAATAAAGAAATATTTAAATAATATGTAAATAAAAAAAAAGTTCCTACCATAAAACATATGTTTATTTTGTTTGTTTTCAATTAATGTTAAACATTTCTCTCACATATATATTTATTTAAACAAGTCAAATTTGAAGGAAAATCTCTCGAATGAAGAGGCAATTTGCACCCGTCAAACCATGACGGGTGATTTTCTAGTCTTATAATAAATTCGTTATAAAAGGATTAATAATGTATTACTTATAATGAATGAAGAATGAGATTGAATCTTATCCCGGGCGAAGCCGAGTAACAAAGTTATGATATATACTCTGCAAACTACTGCTGAGAATGTTTGAACTCAACATTGCCACGCATCTCGAAAGTGATCTGCGCTTTCATTGAGTTCGCATTCCAGAAATCCCTCTGAGCAGCGAAGCATTCTTGGCGATAACCGAGAGCGTCGCGGCAACCCTTTCCAAAACCCTCCTAACAAGAAGATTGAACTCTTCAAAACTGATCTGGCGACACCTGGCTGAAGATCGGGACATAAATTCCGGCCGCTCTTATCACGGACACACAACGACTTCTGAGTAGTTCTTGGCCGGATTCGAACGCCAGCTTGAACTGCAATAAACTTAAGTCTCCCGCCGCGCTTTACAGGAGAGAATATCCCCCACTCGCTTTCCTTGCTGCGCTTTTTTAGTTACGTCGCCATTTTTACTGGATAAACTTTATCGCGGTGTTCGACAAGGAACAGAATTTAATGTCGCCTTTAGCGGAGAGGAGAACTTTTATATTCTTTTCTCGAATGCTACTTTTCCCACGATAGGGTTTCGGAATGATAAGATGTGTTTTTATTAGGTAGCGCGCATATTTTCCTTTCATTTTCGAATACGACCGAATCATTTTCTATTTAAAAAATATATATGGATTCTTTCCTTTTTTGAAAAGCGAAAGATTCTTTGCAAGATACTCAACATCTTCCTCCGCTTCGTGTGTTAGGTTTTTCTTTTCATTCATCTTTAATGGGGAGGAGAATACACAGAATATATTTTTTTGCTTCTTTAATTTTCTTTACTTGATCAGAATTCTTTGATGTAGAAGAACTTTAAATGGAGTTTTAGTTCTATAGCGCTATCTTAAATCTATTGGCATAGATAAAAGGAACTTTTTACAAATCGTTCATTCTAAAGCTAGCATATTAATCCATTGTGGAATTATGAGTAATCATCCTCATACAGTGTTCTGCATATTACATTGATTGTTCCCATAGCTATAACGCTCTCATTACTTGATCAGAATTCTTTGATGTAGAAGAACTTTAAATGGAGT
>BGPR01009286.1:0-39143 GCA_013235015.1 Araneus ventricosus | reverse complement strand
AACTGTTCATGTTCAACCATGTTCTTACAGAAGCGTTACCTCATATGTATACTGTGTCTGGTAAAGAATATTCACGAAAGTACATTTTGAAACAAAATTATCTCAAGCATATAAAAGAGAAACCACATTCCTGTGATACATGTGATATTTCCAAAAAAAGAACGACATGAATCTACATTCTCTCATGCATATGAAAAGGAAGCCTCATTCTTGTAAGGTATGTGGTAAAACGTTTTCAATGAAGCAGAGTTTGAATCTACATTCCCTTACTCATACAAAAGAGAAGCCGCATTCTTGTGAGGTATGTGGTAAAGCGTTTTCACAAAAGAGCAATTTGAATGTACATTCCCTTACTCATACAAAAGAGAAGCCGCATTCTTGTGAAGTATGTGGTAAAGCGTTTTCACTAAAGCAGAATTTGAATCTTCATTACCTCACTCATACAAAAGAGAAGTCGCATTCTTGTGAGGTATATGGTAAAGCGTTTTCACTAAAGAACAGTTTGAATCTACACTATCTCACTCATACAAAAGAGAAGCCTCATTCTTGTGAGGTATGTTGTAAAGCGTTTTCACTAAAGAAGAGTTTGAATCTACATTACCTTACTCATACAAAAGAGAAGCCGCATTCTTGTGAGGTATGTGGAAAAGCGTTTTCTCAAAAGAACAGTTTGAATTCACATTGTCTCATTCATACAAAAGAGAAGCCTCATTCTTGTGAGGTATGTGGTAAAGCGTTTTCACAAAAGAACAGTTTGAATCTACACTATCTCACTCATACAAAAGAGAAGCCTCATTCTTGTGAGGTATGTTGTAAAGCGTTTTCACTAAAGAAGAGTTTGAATCTACATTACCTTACTCATACAAAAGAGAAGCCACATTCTTGTGAGGTATGTGGTAAAGCGTTTTCACAAAAGAGCAATTTGAATGTGCATTCCCTTACTCATACAAAAGAGAGGCCGCATTCTTGTGAGGTATGTGGTAAAGCGTTTTCACAAAAGAGCAATTTGAATGTTCATTCCCTTATTCATACAAAAGAGAAGCCGCATTCTTGTGAAGTATAAGATAAAGAGTTTTCTCAAGAGAACACTTTGAATCTGCAGTACCTCTCGCATGCAAAAAGAAGCTTCGTTCATGTGAGGTATGTCACAAAGTGTTTCCCGACAAGAGAGAACCGAGAAGATATAATCAAAAGCCTAGAAAATTGAGTTTGTTTGTAACCGTTATAGGAGATTATTCTCGTCACTCTTCTGCTATGACACTTTGTTAGCATTATGCAAAGAATTTGAGATAAGTTTCATGTTTCATATTTATCTTAATGTAGTTGTTTTTGAAGCTTTGTCGCCACACTTTTATATTCTTCAGATACACATTGAGTATGTGATATTGGTTGAAATCTAGAAGTTGGTACACACTCTTAAAACGCTGCCAAATCGCCAAAGCAAGACGTTGACTACTGCATATCATTTGAGCCAAGTCGCCAAAGCCATATGCAGGGATTACCTGCATTAGCTTTGGCAACTTGGCGCCATTTTAAGAGTGTGTACCAACTTCTAGATTTCAACCGTGATATTTCATATAAAATTTGGTTAAAGTAAAGTTTACGGTGCGAAGCCCTTTCTCTCCGCTTTAGCTCGCCAATTCCTTGCTGCCAAGCAGAAGACGGATTGGCGTCGTCAGAACATTTGTTTTGGTTGCGCAGGAAAATTCGTATTTGTGTCTTGTTCGCGCAGGAATCGTTATATTTTTATTTCGCCCTTCTTCGCTGCGATTTTATTGGTCAGGTATGTGCTATGTACGCTTTCATTGGCCGATTTTTTCGAATTAGAATAGAACTTCGTTTGGAATTTATCGTTTGGAATTCTACATTTTGATTTTTGACAGATAGGATGATGCATTTGTTTCGTGTGACGACGTAATGAAAAATGGTTTCAAATAAAATGACAATAAATAAAATTTAATAGATTAACATTTTTCTGTGTGTGTTCACTTATTAATGAAAAAGGAATGTTTTGAGGTAAGAATTCATTTTGGAGTTTTTTTTTTTTAATTTTTGATTCATAACATTCAATGAACAAGCGTAGCTATTAGTTTCCCGCTTCGCTGAAAGCGAAGCCGCTGATGTTTTTTTAAGTTTAAAAATTTTGCCCGGAACACGCTTTCAATGCCACAAGGCATTGCGTGCACAAGGCACTAATAAAATGCTCACTGAGCACCCAAAACAAATGTTCTCACATCGCCAAGCCATCTTGCTCTTGGCGACAAAAAGTTGGCGATCCTAAGCAGAGAGGAACGGCTTCGCGCCGTAAACTTTACTTGGTTGAAATCTAGAAGTTGGTACACACTCTTAAAATGGTGCCAAGTCGCCAAAGCAAGACGTTGACCGCTGCACTTCATTGACGCCAAGTCGCCAAAATTAATCCAAATAATACTTGCATTAACTTTGGCGACTTGGCGCCATTTTAAGGGTGCGTACCAAATTCTAGATTTCAACCCTTTACTTTTACCTAAAATTTTTTCTTCAAATCTTCCTCCATCAACTGAGGCATTTTAGTTTTTTATGTAATTATTTGCATTTACAGATGCAGTGTGGAATGTTTTTTTCAGCAGAATATACACTGTACGTGATTTTAATGTTGTTCTTAATAATGCTAACGTTAAAAATTAAATCGTTTATATACATTTTGAGAAGGACGTCCGAAAATGATAAGAAACAAAGCAAAAGAAATGTTTTCAAAAAGTGTTGTTTGAATGTTATTTTTTATATTTTCATTTGTTTGTAAAAATTTGTCACCGGCTGTTTTATGGATTTAAAGAATTTTGGTGTTTTCTATGTATTTTGAAACAAAATAAAGATTTTATAAAAATGCGTTGAAAAATACATATGAATATTAGTATCTTAATATTTGTTTTGTTCATGTTTCTTTTAAAATAAATCCCGTAAATGAGTTTTGTATCCTCTCCTATTATTTATAAAACTGTCCTGCATCTTAATCAAGTTAATTCTTAAATTGTTCTTTGTTTTAGAAAAGTATCAATTTATTGGTTCGACTGTTGCGTATAAGAAATATATTTGTAACTTTGATACTATCCTGTCTAACTTTAATAACTTTTTGGTATTATCCCGTCGACCATCTTCGCCAAATAAAGAAAAGTCGTCAGAGGACGCGCCAATTAGTTTGGCGCCAAACTGACTCCAAGGTGAACTGATTATAAGCACCAAGTTTAGCGCGATCTGTCTCGACTTTCACGGACGACGGATGGGATAATACAGTATACTTTATTATCAGTGCGCGGATTAACCGATTTGCGGATTATCCGTGCTCATTCCGGACTGGCAAAAAATTCAAAGAGAAACATTTTCACGTTTATCATGCATGTAAAATCGATGTTGATGTTCTATCCAGAGATTAATTTCATGAAACTAGTGAGCCGTGACGGCGGAGGCTAAAGAATAGATTTTTTCTTTCTTCCTCCACGTGCAATCTCTACCGGTTCAACCCCTAATTTTCCGAGAAATGAATCATCCATTTCCTGCTAGCTCATTCTCGTACGAACACGCTTCTCTCCGACACGTCATTCTTTAACTTCTTCGTCTTCTTTCGCTTTCGCACGTGTTCCTCTAGTTTTTGCGTCTTGTTTATCGTCAGTTAGTAGCGTGAATTTTTTTACTGGTAAAAATGAGTGGTGTGAAACGAAAATCAAACGTTTTAAATGTTAAACAAAAATTCGAAATACTTCAAGAACTTGATAATGGAGAATCGGCTAGTACTGATGCAGAAAATGCACTAAATGAGGGAAATACAATTTCTCATTCTGTTGCTCTACAATCTGTGGAAGCTTTGTTAGATTATATGGGACAAAGAGGATTTGATTACGGTGACGTTAATGCGGTTCGTAAAATATGTGTCGATATACGACAAGAGATGAACAAACAGCAGAAGCAAAGACGCATCACAGATTTTTTTAAAGCAGCAAATAATAAAAGGAAAATTTCTAGTTTGATGTTATACAGCATGCAAATGCAAGTAATTTTTATGTTTTTGTACTGATGTTGATTTTTTTCCTTAATAAAAAGGAGTTTTCTGATTATCCATGTTTTTCTATTGATCTCTCCCGGTGATTAACCCGGATAATCGGGAGTGCATTGTACGTTAATACTTAGACTGTGAAACAGGGTTGCCATATTGGCCTTTTTAAGGCCAAATTTTGAGAATTTGGCCGTTTTCCAAAGTTCTTGGCCTGAAGAATTTTCATTTGGCCTTAAATTCATTTTTGGCCTTTTTATGGCTTTACTTTCATTCATGAATTTTATAAATGCTTTTTAAAACTAATTCTACTGTTTTTGACTAAAATTTTTATATTAAACTTTTCAAATGGTTCACAGAACAAAGTTTCCCTCCCCTTATTGTGACTGTGATTGCCAGAATGTCGCTAGCCTTAGGCTTGTGTTTCTGCGTATGAAGGAGCATTTAAAGAGCCACTTTTTCTGTTGTTATTCCTTTCTGTTCTTGACTGAATTCTTCAACGAACAGTTGTTAACCATACAAAAATGCAAAATATCAGGTGTTGTTTTTTTGAGAAAAAGATTACATAATTTTTTAACGGTTTTTTTTTTTAAAATAAATTGTGCCTCTATTTGTGGTATTGAATGAATACGTACCTCAGAACCGCTTAATTTTAAATCTAAGATATACAGAAAAACTTTCTGAAACAATATTGTAACAAAATTGCTTTGTGGGTGTACGTGAATGCAATCCAATAAGCAGGATTTAAAAAAATAAAGCTCTTTATTTTACAAATATTCCAAGCTAAGAAACGTAGCACAAGTATTAACACAGCACAAGTAAAAATTTACAACAGTGACTACCAATAAATCTCAACACAGCGCTCAAAGGTTTCTTGTTAACTCACCAGCTTGCTTGCAGGTCAAATTTCAACTGACTCTTCATGGCTTGAGAGCTTGCCTTTATACTTTTCAACAGGAAGTGACTTCACTATGTAGGTCGTGACGTAATCTCTAGAAAGTTCATGAAACCAGTAGAAATAAGTGGAAATCTCGAGGTCCTTCTAGAAGATTCCCTTTGTCACCAAAGTCGCCAGCTTTGCCGCCAAGTCGCCAAAATGGTCGCCAAATTTATTGCCAAGGTCGCCAAAATTAGCATCTCAGGGAAATAACTTTATAGCTTTGTAACAATATGTAGAACAGCACAGCGCGTTTGTTTAGTTTAGTTTAGTTATATTAACGTCCCGTTTTGAAGTAACACGAGGGCTATTTTGGGACGGACCTCGTAATTTTGAACCTCGGTCAGGTGACGAGGACGACACCTGAGCTGGCACCCCCCTCTCCAAACTTCCACGCCACGCCAACGGGAGGACGTTTGACCACTACGTATGATTTAGCGTGCAACAGGCCCCATACACGGCGGATCTTCAGTGGGATCGGGTCTCGAGCATGGAACCCTCCGGCCCCAAAGCCGAGACCTTACCACTAGGCCACCGCGGCCCCACAGCGCGTTTGATTTGGAGATTAGCTGAATGATATCAAAACTAAAAACAGGTTATTCTTGGAAATTTTCATCGCTTATTGGAAACGATCTATTATGTGGCAACAGCTTCGTCCTGCGTGTGCTGTCTACCTTGCTCATGCGCAATGGAGAGCTGAGCACTATAGAGGCACAAGCATTAGCTGTCGCCTCTCTCTTCTTGCACTTGCTATGATTTATGTTCCCGTTGTCGACGTGTTAATTTAATTATCATTTACCTTACTTTTATCTTGTTAAGTTTAGTAAAGTTGTAATTGTTATTATGAGTTCGCTTCTTCAGTGTTGCGTAATGTTTCCTCACATCTGCATGAGCCAGTATATACATGCATACCTGTCAACGGTCGTTTGTAGCTTCCAAGTTACCTTGCCTAAATAGATGCAGTAGGTACTCGTTTTCGCGGTAACTTAAAGTTAATTCTGGCCCTGGTGCTATAGACATAGTGATAACCATGTTAGCCTATTGACCACCGCATCAATTCAAAGTAGCGACCTTCACATTTGGTTTGCTAAAATTATGAGTCTGAAATCAATTTTATTTATATTAATCGAATACATTTTTTTTTACTGTTAATGAATTATTCTGAGTACGGAATCACTTTTCATTTATTACTATAAGTAAATTGAAAAAAAATATATTGTATTATTTTTTAAATCACGAGATAATACATTATGCTCGGCTATTTCATTTAGAGTTGGTAAGAGCAGAACTTTTCGCTGCAAAATGATTTATGGGAAGTTTTCAATTTTTTTTACTTTAATACTGTTTTATTAATAGAGTATTGCAAATATGTCAATCTAATGTAATTCTTTTTCATGAATTAAAGCCTTTAGTATTTTTCCGTTAGCCGGGCGCAAATGTCGCCAATTGTGAACCAAACGCGAGCCAAGTTGCCAAGCGAAGAGATTTGGCGAACGCGAGCCAAGTCGCCAAGCGAAGCGATTTTCCATCAGCTGGGCGCAAATGTCGCCAATTGTGAACCAAACGCGAGCCAAGTCGCCAAGAGAATGGTTGTAAGAAATTTAGCGGAATTCTACATTATTTGGCGATTTTTCGCTTACGCCCGGCTAACGGAAAAATGCCAAGCCTTTTCTTATGGTAAATTTAGCGAAAAATAAGTAATTCAATCTGTTTTTCAAATTTGGCCTTTTTTGGCCTTATTTTTAAGAAGGTATGGCCTTACTTTGCCATTTTGATCCGACAACCCTGCTGTGAAATACCTTTTTCGTTCACAGAACTGTTCGAGGTGTGTAGGTGTTTTATGGCGCAAGAGCCATTGATTTGACTATGCTGCGCCAGACACAAGTGGAACAGAACTGTTCGAATTATAAGATGCATAAGTAAAGATTTTAAAATATGAACTTTATTTTAGTTTATTTTACATTCGAGGTTTGCAATTATGCGTAAAATTGCTTACCAATTCAATGTTTTTGAGCCATTATATAGCAATTCTAAAAGTACTCGTTTAATTAGTGGTACTTAGAAGGAAATTCTATCCTATAGAAAATTCTTCAACTTTTGGTTTCGATTATGCATGGAAATCAAATATCATCGTTTCTAAGGAAGAATTATCTTATTTTTATGGATTTGTAATCATTTATGAAATTTATTTTTGGATCTCTGCTAAGAAATATTGTTTTCTATACTTAGAATTATTTTTTGATTATTTTTAAGAATTATGAAGTTTTAAACAATTAGATTTCCTGTGGTTTTTCTGTTATTTGAAGGACTATAATTTGCCCTGAGTTTACAGCCGTGCTATTTGAAATAATGCTTTTTTTGTAAGCAAAAAATATATCTCTAAATTTTAAATAAGCTTCTTTTTCCAAAAGTAAATTATTATTTTATGAGGCAGCAAACGAATTGCAAATCATTTTTATGAATTTAAATTCTTGCGTTCAAAACGTGGTGAGATGTTTCAACGAAATATACGTTTTACTGGGAAAACCAGCGCGAGTGGTCTCCCCAAAACTTTCTCGCATCTGTCCTAACGCGGGTGGGGGATTAATACACAGAGCGGCAATAACATGGACGATTCCCAAACACAGGTAGAGAAAAAGTAAGGCAAAACGCATGAAACTAGTTTCCCTTGGCGCGTGCCAATGCGAAAGGCGGATTCTCGCCAATACGCAGATGGCTTTGCGTAAGGTAAAGAAAATCGTTATTCAATTTGAACGCCTTTTTTTCAGCCGGTTGAAACCGTTGAACACATATCTACAATTAAGTTAAGAAAAAAGCATATTTTTACGAGGTATACAAAGAGAAAGTATTGTAATCGTCAAAAAATTGGAACTCGAGATTTTGACGAATCTCCACGTTTTAGACCTCCCCGAGTCCGAAAAACACAATTTTGGAATTATGTCTGTGAACACGATAACTCGAAAACTATTAAAGATACAGGGATGAAATTTGGTATGTGATCTTTACACATAATTTGTAGGTTTAATTTTGGACAAAACCCGTCTACGTAAGTCTGTCTGTCTGTCCGTGTTCATGTGAACACGGTATCTCAAAATCTTAAATAGTTAGATGGATAAAATTTGGTACACAGTTTTATCATCAAAAATGTAGGTTCGTATCAAATTTTGGGCCAAATTTATCAAAGGATTGACTGTCTGTCGGTCTGTATAATCGCATACTTGTGAACACAATAATTCCTTAACTATGTTCGGCTATATCTCAAAACTATTTTGAAGTACAAGAAATATTTTAGAGCATAACACAAATAACTGTCATAAAAATGTACTCCTACAAGGATTTATGTATATTTAGAATATGATTTTGTCTATGGCTGTTAGAGTAAGGCAAATATTTTAGTCATTTTTCTTCAAATTTCTGTTTTTTTTAAAAAAAATATTATTTTGAAATCCTAATTTTACAATATTTTCATAGTTTTAAAACATATACAGTTGAAAAATAACGTTAAGAAATATATATAAGTTATTTTTCAAAAAAATGTCTCCGAACACAGTCGGATACCTTAAAGGAGGTAAGAATGAATTTTAACTTAATAAAACTTTTATTTTAAGTATATAAATTCAGTAGTTGTAACATAATACTTCAACTAAAAGAGAATTTTGTAAGTATGCGTTCTCAGCTTAGTTTACTATCCTGTAGTTACGTATTAGAAACTCATTATCATTTGTTTAAAAATGTGTTGTATTTTATTTGAAACTATAAAACAGCATCTTCGCTTAATTAAAATATCAATTAGACATATTTATTCCGTGCACTTTAAATACGAAGAACATTTATTTGAAAAGGACATCAAATAACTGATTTGCAATTTATTGGATTATTTTGATGATCCATATTCCAAATATTCAACAAGTAAATTGAAAATTTCAAGGCTTTTGGAGTATCATGTTTCATAAACCGGAATGATATGTTATGAAACTAAGCTGTTTAATTTCACCTACCAGAGTAGGTAAACAATATTTTAAAGATAATTTTGGTTGAGTGAGTAATCCGAGTTGAAATTAACCGTAAAACCCGTTCCAGTTGAACAGAAATCGGAAAATTTTTACTTCCAAAATTGACTAGCAGTATTTTTCCAATACAATTCTATATCAAATACAGTGACTGCAAAATAACGTAAGCTTTAAAGAAGCAATTTTTACTTTCTCGTATACGAGGTATACAAAGAGAAAGTATTGTAATCGTCAAAAAATTCGAACTCGAGATTTTGACAGATCTCCGCGTTTTAGACCTCTCTGAGTCCGAAAAACACAATTTTGGAATTATGTTTGTGAACACGATAACTCGAAAACTATTAGAGATACAGGGATGAAATTTGGTATGTGATCTTTACACATAATTTGTAGGTTTAATTTTAGACAAAACCCGTCTACGGAAGTCTGTCTGTCTGTCCGTGTTCATGTGAACACGGTATCTCAAAATCTTAAATAGTTAGATGGATAAAATTTGGTACACAGTTTTATCATCAGAAATGTAGGTTCGTATGAAATTTTGGGCCAAATTTGTCAAAAAGTTGACTGTCTGTCGGTCTGTATAATCGCATACTTGTGAACACAATAACTCCTTAACACTCTGACTTAGATAAATAAAATTTGGTATGTGGCTTCTAACCTTAATTGTAGATATGTTTCCAATTTTTGTTTCAATTGTTTAAAAAAGGGCGTTCAAATTGTATATGAAATTTTCTTACTATGACGCAAGGTCATTCTGCGTCTTGGCGAGCGCTTCCCAAGTAGCACACTATATTGCTCAATATTGTAAAATTGGAAAAATCAATATTGTACAATATTGATTTACAATATTGTGACAAAGTAAAATGTAAGACTTTTCCCATATTGCTCAATATTGGGCTACAATATTGTACAACGTAGTTCCCAATATTGTACAACGTAGTTTCCCGATATTATACAACGTAGTTTCCCGATATTATACAACGTAGTTTCCCAATATTATACAAAGTAGTTCCCAATATTGTTCAACGTAGTTCCCAATATTGTTTAATGCATTTTCCCAATTCTATTTGTATTTATTTTATACCTTTTTTTTTTACCTGTTGTTGCTACCACTATGTTAAAAAAAATACTATTTCCTACACAATATATACTTTTGGTTAAACTTTTTTACCTACCTTTCAAATTATTCTACTGCAGAATTACTAAAATCTGAAACATCACACAAAAGTAGTACAACTCCAAATTTCTTTGAGTGTGATCACGTAGGTAGTGACATAGAATTGCAAACTATTTTAGAAATATACTCAAACAAGAAAATGTTTATTTGATCCAAGCTTCGTTTAATGATTATAGTATTTTACTCTCATTATCATTGCTTAAGGCCTTTAAATCATTTTTTAAAAAAGATCTACCAAAAACTGCACCAATCTTAAAACTGTCAGAGAAACTGCAAACCCTAATTAAGTATATATTGGGTAATAGGGTAGATGCTCCAGTTTTGGCCACATTAAGAGAAAATTTGAAATGGAAATTTCACAGTGAACGACTGTTTAAAGCATATTAAAATCATACTTATACTATTCTTTAGCAAATTTTATTGGCTTTCTGCTAGTTATAAAATTTTTCTGAAGAATATTTTAGATTACGAGTTATGAATTTTTAAATAAATTTACCCAATTTGACCAGTTTTGGCCACACTAATATCATTTTTTAACAGACATTTTAATGAATTTTAAGCAAAAATAAATAATTTTTATGTAATATGTATTTTAATACATTATTTTCTGTTATTTTAAATGGGATTTTTTTATGAATTTACAAAGACATGTAATAAAATTTACCTAATCTGAATTTAGTTACAGATTTATGTTTAAAAAAAAAAGAAACAGGAATGTAGAGAATAACTTAATTTGGTTGATAAAATACAAACTGTATATACTTCAATAACTTTTTTTTATAACATACGAAACAAAAAATGGGGAGAGGAATAAACTTACATTTCAAATACTTAAAGCATATTTAAAAAAAAAAAACTTACAAATCAAGAATTTGCATTATTATACTCACTAACATTATCATAAATATATATTTTTAATTGCAACATTAATCAAATTCATCAGAATCATTTTTAAAATTAGAGCAATCCATGCACATAAAAGAATATTCCTCATCACTCAAGTCAGAGTTGAAATTTTCTAACATAAATGTGAGGTAAATATTCAAAATGGAGATGTTTTTGACATTCCATTTTGAATGGCCTTAACTGCATTAGCAACTTTAGATGGCGAGTAGCAAAATCTTTTTATGGAAATGCTACCTGCCTTCCTATTTTTAATTGGAGCCATTACTATGTAAAAGGAAAACAAAATTAAATAAGTTACTTTTATTTTAGAAACAAAACTAAATTAGTTGATTTTATTTCATCCAGACATTCTTAAATTTATGTAATGGCTAAAAACACAATAATGAAGTTATGTGGCCAAAACTGGAGAATGTAGTGTTCCACTTTTGGCCACCTGCATTGCCAAAATTGACACATATTCTAAATTTAAAGTAATAGCTTTGGCCGCCATCCATTTAATCTTAAAAATAATTAATTTTGATATGAAATCAGAATAAAAAGAAAGCTTACCTCATAAACCCTAAGGGTATACAGTTTCAGATTAATCATTTAATTCTGAGAGCTTGATGATGAAAAACTGCAAAAGCTTGCTCCTTAACAAAAACCTTAACAGTTGTGAGCACACAATACATGATCATGCATTTAATTTTTTTACAAGTAACATTTTTGAGAAAAATGAACCAATCGGGTTGAAAATTGTAAAATAAGGATTGTTTAAAGTGTTGGAATGCTTCCAATTGGTTAATTTGAAATTACTGGCTAATTAATGGAAAAACAGATCCAATGTGACCAAAAGTGGAGCATCTACCCTACTGTAAGTTCAATGCAGAATATAAGTTAAATAAAAATTTCCTTCAATTTTTAAAAAATATAGTTGAATGTCTGTGAGTCGAAGAGAAATTATAAGTTGTTCTTTAACGAATTTTTTAAAATTGTAGTTTGCTATTGTAAAACTCATGTGATAAATAGTTCAATTCCATTTAAGTGGGTAAAATATTTTAGCACTTCATTCACTTTAAAAAATGAACATAAAAATACACTATTGCATTATTTTAGAAAATTTAAAAAATAGTTTAGACCATGATTAATTTCCATAGATAAGTGCTCAACTGTATTAAATGCATTTCAGAAATTCCAGTTTTTAAAATTCTAATTTTAACATTGAATTCGAATTTTGTTTTGAAGTTGCTAAAAACTAAAATTTTCACCAGAAAAAAATGAGTGAAAATTTATCCTAAAAATGAAGTTTCCAAGCAAATAAGAGTTTTAATTCACAAAACAACCAACCGAGATGGCCAAACCATTTAAAAGAATGTGTAGTTGAATAGAGTAGAACACCTTTAAAAATATATTTATGCATAAGAGAAAAATAATTGGATTTTAAACATTCTTTTAAAAAAGTCAACTTAAGGTCAATAAATATTATTAAAAAATTATAAATTTTCACATTTAAAGCTATGATAACACAAAAAGAAAAACTAAGAAAATAGGTAAGCAATAATTGATAACATATATAGATATAAAATTCATTTTATTATTCAACAGTATAAAATTAAAGTTGCATTTAATTCAATACATTTTTTGGGCTCTGGATCCTTCCTAGTCACAAGCCGACGCCAAAACACAACGAAACTTTTCTGCCAGTTCCTCTATCCTAACTTCTGTGAACTTTAAAGCTGCAGCAGCTGTATAACAGAAGAAAAAAACATGAGTTCCAAAATGTTGGATATTAGAACAACTCTATTTTTGACTCGTGCATTATATTTTATTTGATTTTCCAAATTCAATTCTAGAGGCTTTGCTCAAAGAATGATTTAAAGTCTCTTAGTTTGTTTCAGTTATTAACCAAGCACTAACTCCCATTTGAATTATTAGCCCCAACTGACTTTCTTCAACTTTTCTTTAAAGTGTTTTTCAAATAGAAATGGGGAAGTGAAAATTCTGTGTATTGGAAATCTACTCATGCTGTATTTGTTACCATTAATACATTTTTCACTGTATATGTATTTAAAATAGGATATTGAAATTCCAGCAGATACCCATTTTTAATGTTACATATGAAAGGAACAAATAAAGTAATTAATTGAAACAGAATTAGTGAGCATCATGGCATCTTCACTTTAATAAGCTGTTTCATTATCATGATACTTTTGATGTTCATGCCTTAAATTTCTCCAGCACAGCTACAATAAGATAGATTAAAACTGTATATTTCTGAAATGAGAATAATTACTCCTTTTTTCTTGCATAAAAAAATTATAATGTTTGCAAATAAACAATTGTAAAACATTGTAATTAATAAATTTGATAAAAACAAGGCCATCAAATTAGAAAAACAAACCAATCATGCATAGCAATGTTTAATTGAACCATGGATTGAAATAAAAAATATTGTCACAAATTGCTTAAGAATTAATCTTTTATTGCTGGTCATATTGTAACTATATTTAATAAATTTTAGACAACACATTTTTATTGTAGAAGCAGAAAAAAAAAACTTACCAAAGAATTACATTATAAAATTCTCCAACAACACTTTGTATTGCACAGAAGCTCTTTGGCAGATAACTTTTTTCTCCCTAATGAAACCCCATAAAGGTTAATGAGCCTGAAATGGAACAATGTGATATTTGCATTTTTTTTTCATATATGGTGGTTTTCTTAAATTTTCAAAGTTATGTTCTTTAATAGAAAAAAAATTACATTAAATACACTAAGAGGAAGTCCCAAATGGTCCATTCTGAAATTAAAATAATACAATTTTATTCAAAGAACAGGATGAATGCCTCACCAATTAAAAAAAACTCTGTTCACTAAAATTAGACTAACGAATATTCAAAATATTTGTATAACAAAATACAAATAGGAAGATACAGACATAAATATTTGCACAAAAATATAAAATTAAAAAAATCCATAAAAATCCAAACATCCAGAATATGCAAACTTTAATTAATTTACAAAGAATAAGAATCTAAGGCAAATAGGCTTCTTCAACTTAAGCATTACACCGAACATAAGTATGTATGCTTTATAAGTATACAGTGAAGCATAGCAAGCACTGTATTTCTCTCTGGAGGACATGACGCACATTTTTTGGCACAAATCAAAGATACCAAAAACAGCACTTAATCTCTTTATATTAATTCAATAAAATTATCTGTTTTTTAAAAAATTTGAAGAGCAGTTATACAAACAACATACAAGTAAATGGATCTTTACTACTACACAATTAAAAAATTTAAGTTAAAAATGTAAAAGGGGAAGTAAATGCTCTTTGCTTTAAATGAGGGATTTTTAGTTTGGGATACCATGGACCACCCTCTATTATTTTTGTTTTTGAATGTTTATTTTGACAATCCTGTAGTGCTGAAAAAAAAATTTCAACCCATGTGCCTACTGACAATTAAGCCATACTATTTTTACAGTAACTAAAGGTGATTTAGAGTAACTAAAGGTAAATATTTTCAGTGAAACATTTTTTTTTTTTTCTGGATTAAAAGAATTATATTTTGAAAAACATTGCTCTACATATTAAAAAGATAATATATGATTATATTTAATGCAGCTAAAATAACTGAATATGGCATTTCTTTTATATATTTGTTGTCCAAGTTCTACATGGGATACAATGGGTCACCCAAACTGGTACACAATGGACCATCAGTTCTGTATTCCATATACTTTTAATAGTTAGACATTATGTAAGGATTAACAAATTGTTTTAATTTTAGAGATCATTCCATCATGTCATCTACATATTTTAAGTGCAATTGAAGTATTGTATTTACAAATTTCAAAACTCATATTTTTGGATCTTATGTTGGATTTATGTTTGATCTTCACTGTTACAAGTCACAATTGACATTAATAAATATTAATTTGTTAGCAAGTGACTGGTTTTTTAGTAACCACAAAATGTCGATTTTATTGTGAGCCATTTTTAAGGTGTTTCATTATAGTATATAAAGGAACACTCAAAAGAAAACAAAGACTATTCCTGTCAATATTTACAATACAATGACATAAATATTCTTTATCATCATATATTAGTTAAAGCATCAGCCGTGTTTTAAATTATAAAGCTACATAATGTGCAATTTGCAACTCATAATTAGTTTGGAAAAATAATTAGAAACAAGTTTTTAAATATAAAAATTTCCTGTCTTTTTATATGCAAATTTAGAATTTGAATAATAATAAAGAAAATAAGACAATGCAAAAATATTTTTTATCCATTTTTATCTGATTTTAAAATACACACTTGCAAATTAAATCATTACTCACAATTACAGATTACAGTTATAAATTTTTTTCTCTATTCCATGAGACATAGGCAGTTTCCCACCTTATTTATTCACTTGAGATTTTTTATTATTTTCATTTTATAAGCATTCAGTCAATTTTTAAACTTTAAAAAAAGTATAGCTATATGAAGATAAAATCAAATGAAATAGTATGATTTTTAAAAAAATAATATACCTATTAGTTTGTATCTGTGGATATTGTACATAAATTAAATGTTGAATGAAACAAAATTAATTAAAAAATAGGTAGTATTGTTACATAAGTACATTTCTACAGATGATGTAAAGTATTAAATTATTATTTGATCATTAACATATTAATTTAGCCTAGTTCTGTTATTATAAAGGATATGTTTAACTGAAGTCTTCAATGGTAACATTAGGTTTTGTTTATAACTGATACAGAACACAATGATGAGGGAATCGTTTCACAGTATGATCCTAATTTTAGTAGTGAAATAAAAGTTGAGAATTACATTTTAGTCAAATTAATAACAAAAAAGACAGTGGTCCATTTTATCAGTTTAATAACAGAGAAAAAAAAGGTATATTCAAAAACCTAACCAAAACATGTTCATTTTCCCCCTCATATTGTAGATGGATCCTTAGTAAGTTTTCACACAAAGATTGTAATGAGTCGTCCAGAACCTACATTTTCACAAGAAAAATTGGGAGTTTCAGTGACATAAAAATTTCTCGTTGTGGAATTTGCCAAGTTTAATATTCATTAATCTTGCATTATATGCATACACTGATGCCATGAATAAGCAAATATGATGCATTCTATGCTTTATGCTATTAAAAAATGTAATGCATTAATATATTTTTTAAAATTTACTGGTGGTTCATAATATCCCAGCCTTGGGAATGGTCCACTTCGTCACTTGTTACTTAAAAATTTAAATTTAAAAAAGTATGGATCATTATAGATTTAGAGTGAGCGTAATATAAACCTTAATAGATAACATGTAGGCATATTTTCAAACAAAAAGTAAGTACTTTGAAAGCAAACATTCAAAATTTACAAAAGTGGTCCATTATATTCCCTGTCTCCCTTAATAGCTATAATATTCATTAGGTAACTTCTTTCTAATTCTTTATTTTTTATACAAGTATATGAATTTAATTTTAGAAAATGTTTGCATTTATTTGTACTATTTAAATCCCCACTGTTTCATTAAATTGATCATTTAAAAAAAGGATATATGCTTCCTATTTAAGTACAGTTTTCCAGAATCAATATGAAACTAAGGTTTGAATAAATCACTCGTCTATGATAACAAAATTTAACAGGCAATATAACATTTTGAATTAAATAAATACTATATTATGATAGACAGTAATATTTTTCACATGGCTATACAAATATATTTGAATACCTTTTATGTGAAAGTAGAAATCGAAGATGAAACTTAGTAAGCTATAATACATTTGCTCAAAAGTAAACAATACTAAATTGCACAAACTACAGTTTCATGGCTTTGATCTGTGCGTTTTCAATGGGGATGAATTAATTTTCGTAAAAAAACAAATGAAGATAATCTTGAAAGGTTCAATGCTTCCTATTTATGAAGTTTCCAGAACCAATATGTAACTACGGTCTGTATTAATCACTAGTCAATGATTAGATAACAATATTACACAGGCTATATACTGTAAGTTTATAGTTAACATTCAGAATTTAATAAATACTATTACGTTGTGATAGACAGTAATATTTTCACACGACTATACAAAAATATTTAAATACCTTTTATCTGAAAGTAGAAATCGTAGATGAAACTTAGTAGGTTATGATGCAAATCTTAAAAAAAAAGAAAGAAAATGCTAAATTGAAGTTTTACATGCAGTGCTACAGTTTCATGGGCTTTGTTGATCTGTTCAATGTGGATTCCATTCCCGCCCTATGATAATCGAAACGCATGCGCAATAACTCACTTCAGATCCCCAGATGAGAAAAGAGGTCGAATATAGTTATGAATATTGTTCAACGTTGTTCAATGTAGATTTGCAATATTGTCAACAAAATATTGCACAATATTATACAATATTCGGCTTCTTAATAGAAAACTGTTCCAGTGACTTTTTCGAAATAAAATCGCAAATAAAATGAATTATTAAGATGTAACTAACATTTTAACAACAAAATTTTACGTTAACATTACTTTTAAAAAATTTCGAGCCTTCTTTAATATTGTTCAATATTATACAATATTGTTATCCGGTATTCGGTATTCATCTGTATTCACAATATTGTTCAATATTTCCCAAAATATTGTACAATATTTGTGTGCTACTGGGGTTGGCGATACTCGCGACCTTGGCGCGCGCTGAAGGAAACTCGTGGATAATCATTGTATTCTGGGTTACAGTACGTTCGAATATTTTATCCACACGGGGAGAGGGGAAATAGCACCTTTTTAGGACGTTTACGAGAAAGTTTAGAGGGAACCAATCCCGCTGGTTCATTTCGGTAACAGTAACTGAAATGTCATTAAGTCGTATATATACTAACCAGCCGAACAGTTCGAGAACCGTTTTCGAACAGCTGGTTCACAGGTGTAGACATGGTTTTTAGTTTGATGCGAATATTTCGCGAACCACTCGCGGCGATAAAAATCCTGATGGTTTTTCAGCTAACACAAAGAGATCTATTCTGGTACCCCTGGTTGGGTTGGGAGGCATCACTTTTTCCGCACGTTAACAACGGGAAAAGTGACGTCTTCCCAACCGAACCAGGGGTACCAGAATAGACCCGTAAGATACCGCGGTCCGACTGGCAAGTGTATTCGCTCCTTTGCGGAGCTCCCCTCAATGCGAAGTATCATCACATATCCACATCTAATTTTGAATAGTCCTTTTATTACATTAATTATTACTAATACAAGCTAAAATTAAATTTGAAATGAAAATGGGGAGAGAATTACGCTTTTTTAAACTCCCTTACAAGCCTTTACCCTTGCCGACGACAAGGTTTCCAAAACCTTTTAGACAAGCTTTCTTTGCTATCTGGGTTGTCTCTTCCCCCCTTCTTCCGCTTGCTAACAGCCGCCGCAGTGGCATAATAAATAGTGTAATAATCTGCATTGCTTATTATTTTTTGTTTGAATCTTCCAGAAAGTGTGAATATTAGTTAATTTTCGAATATTTGTTACACAATCTATCTTAAATCATTCGCCGAA
Source organism: Araneus ventricosus (assembly GCA_013235015.1). Lineage (NCBI taxonomy): Eukaryota > Metazoa > Arthropoda > Arachnida > Araneae > Araneidae > Araneus > Araneus ventricosus. The sequence continues at coordinate 20,558 of BGPR01009286.1, read as the reverse complement.
ATGGCATAAATTACATTGCCATTTAGAAAGCAAACTCTAGTTAACATTCTCTAAAATTTATTCCCACAAAGTCGCATTTCTGTATAAAAATCAATTCATAAAATAATAAAATAAAACTAATAGAGATGTCTAATTAATAAAAAAGTGAAGATAAAATTTAATTACTTGACAAGAAAAAAAGAAATTCTGTTTCAACTAGAGCTTTTCTCTAAGCCGTGAAATGAAATGACAGCCCTTCAAATGTAAATAAACAAAGGTGGATCATAAAATGAAATTTATTGCCGGCATTCCTTGTCATGATAAACTAGCGTACGTTATTGCAATTCATAAAGAATATTCGCTAGCGTACGAATCCGGCTTATTGTGTTTTATATTGTTTTTGTGTTTCGGTGAAACATTTCACAAATTAAATGCTAGCAAACTGAAAAACTTGTATTTTCACATTCACATATTGGAATGAACTTTTTATTTACTTAAGTATGTGTATTGCGTGTCGTGATATTTTTTTGAAAATCTATGAATAAAATCTTAAATATGATATTAAGTTGATTAAGTATTTGCCTTCTGTATTTATGTTTTTAAATAATTTCTTCTTTAATTATTATTTTCTGAATTATTGCTTTTTTAAAATTGATATCTATTTCGCAACATTGGTATAATGGGTTTTAAAATTGAAATTCACTGAATAATTTTTTAATATTTGCTTCATAAAATATGGTACATTCGACAATATCCTAATACTAATTCCCCAAAATCTGACCTTGGTTCAAAATTACGAGGTCCATCCAAAAATAGCCCTTGTGTTGTTTCAAAATGGGCCAATAACACATTGTGTGCAAGATACGAATTAGATGCAAGCTCAGATAAAAATACAAACCGTAACTGCGCTTACTCTAGACAATGTTTTTACCATAAAAGAAAAAGTGAACATATTGAGCAGACATGTATTAACATATCCAACTTACTTCGACTAGTACGCAAGTCAAATTCTTGAATTAAAATTTTGATGGGCTCAACCAAAGTGTACGGTACGGCGCCAAACTTGGATTTTCTTTGGTGAAAAATCACTAAATGTGGAAAGCCAGTGGCAGACTGTAACATGGCAAATGTGGTAACATAGCGGACATTTGGCAAGTGTTTCATGATTGGCACCAGCTTGGCGAGAGATGTACCGTACACTTTGATTTTACCTTTTGATGTTAGGTAATTCAAGAAAATTGTATTTTTACATTTCCCACTTCCAAAGTGTTAATATAGCTAAACTAGTTTCCCAAAAGCTAAATTGTTGTGTCATTACCTTTTAGTTGGAAATTTCTACTTTATTTTTTGTGTTTATTTGAAATCAAATAACCCATATCTTTTTATTTCTTTCATTGATCTTTCATTCAAATATATTGTTATTATCTTCTAGATTAGGAATCCACCATGTCCACTCAGTTTGCAAAAGTAAAATATTCACTTTATAACAGTGACAGCTTTCAGGCTGAAAGTGATGATGATGTGGAAAGTGAAAACAGCTTAAGCAATCTCAATGCCAGATACATTAGTCGGAAAATCCAGTTTTGTAAGGAAACAAAAGTTGATTTAGAAACTTCACCATTAACGAAGAGCTGTGATGAAAGTGAGCTTGCTGGTGAGCCAGCTTTTACACTGCAACGAGTGAGTACATATTATTTAAAATATTATATGTTATTGTTGACGCGCCAACTGCGTTTGGCGCCTTGGTGGGGTTGCCAAATGTAAACGCCAAAGATTGTTTACTTTTTGTCAGAAGCGTTCAGGATTTAATGGTGTAAGATGCCTGTGAGTATCGAGCTCATTGTTTAAGGCTAAAGTTCCTGAATAATCACACTGGTCCGTCACAACAAACAGTTATTATATCTTAGTTCAAAGTAAGACCTATGTGTATATAAATGCACATTGAATATATCGAATTTTTTGTCTCAAATCTGTAGATTTGTTTCTTTTTCATTGGTTTGACAACTGCCAAAATTCATATTTTACCCTTTTGGGATGATGCGCCTTTGTTAAAGAAGTTCCCACTCGACCATTGGCATTCCCTAGCGATGCATGGGTGGTACACTAGAATTACCCCTCCCCAGCAATTGCCACACGGGTTGAAATTGAATAACCGGCCGCCACGACAGCTAGTCTGGTACTGTGGCCCCCGCATAATAGCCTCCATTACGAGCGACTCGTGCAATTACACCCCATTTTACCGGGATATGGCCTGTTATTGGAGATGGGGCCCTAAGAGCCTCACCACCGTTATTATACCCTCCGGGGAAGCAACAACCTGCTTACTTATATGGTAACTTCTCGTCCTTGAACGTGGTGCACAGATGGTTTGCCCGTTTGTGAGAGACGTTCATAGTGATGCATATATGACACACCTTTCCTGAAGGGGTTAATGGATCAGGGGAAGGGGGGGTGCAAACAATAATAAGTTTTACCAGGCACTATTTATCTTTGCTATGCTACTAAATTAATCAGGTGCTCTTTTTTTTCAGTCTGATATCTGAACTGTACTCTGAAGGCAAATTTTTTATATGGAAAATTCCAAACAGAAAATGTTTGATTGGTTAATTTAAAGCTATCAAAATTACAATTTTTTAAAGAAAGTAAAGAACTATGCACTGTAGACTTTAGTCTTGTTCTCTTTGCCTCAGCATTTTATTTTCATCTGGAATTTTTTACATTAATTATCTCGGTAAACCTGGAGTTTATGGTGCTGGCCTGCTTCTCGCCAATTCTTCTTGGTGTAATTTCATGTGCCGTCGCCAAATACTGTTTTGGATGTGCAGTATGCTTTTTATTGCTCTCTTGCACATGCATCACCTGAAAATGAGAGATTGAGCACGCAATGCCTGTGGCATTTCAAGTGTGCACCAGGCAAATTTTTTAACTTAAAAAAGCATCAGTGGCTTCACTTTCAGCATAGCAGGAAACTAGTGGCTCCGCTTTTTCATTGAATGTTAGGAATCCATGTTTTTTAAAAAAATTCCGAAAACGAGAACTAAAAAAACATCAGCGGCTTCGCTTTCAGCATAGCGGAATAATCGTAGCTTCAGTTATTCATTGAGAAACAAAACACACAGAATAACATACACAGTACTGAACCAATATTCCATCCGAAGGATTCCAAATGAAGTTTTATTCAAATTTGAATTTATCGACCAATTGCATCAAAGAGTTGAACAAAACAGTCCAATCAAAACGTGGCACAATATAGCCTGATAAGCAAAACACCGATGAAAGGATCAATTTGTGTGCATGCGTTCTTGTCACTCGTTAAAAACATCTAGACACAACCAAAACAAATGTTCTCTCATCGCCGTTCTTGGCGGCTAAGATTTGGCGATCCTAAGAGGAACGAAGTAGGCGGGCACCATAAACTCCTGGTTAACCAAGAATTCTAAAGATAATAGTTTATTATTATTAGGTTTTATTAACCTTATATTTAAAAACACTAATTTGCACTAATATTCTAAGTGCAAATACTCATAATTATGTCAAAGATATTCTAAAATTGTTGTCCTTGAATTTTTGAAGGAAACTGAAAACTGTTTGCTAATTCAAGCACATATCATCACTCTAATTTGAACTTTTTTTCCATTTTTAAACCTTAATGGCTTTCTAAAAGTAATTTTTTTTTTCATTAGCTTTTACGGGATGAAAACTTGGATCAACTGAAGCTTTTCTTGGATAATCTTAGTCCGGAAGGTTGTAAACAAAGAATCAACAAATTAGACAGCAATAAACGTGCACCACTGCACTATGCAGCAAGGTACAATCTTGCTGCAGCAACTCAGCTACTGATAGTAAAAGGTGCAGGTGAGAAAAAAAATTAATTAATTATGTTTGATATTTTACAATACTTATCCCTGCAAAATTTGATCATCTCTGTTTGGAAATGTTTCTAGATGTTAATATTGAAGGCGAAGATGGACTAACACCTCTTCATTTTGCTGCACGTTATGGCTACAATAGGTCAAATAAATGTTTGGTGAGGTTTTTTTTTTACTGTTTTTACTAGACTACTAATTATTACTTATTGCCATCTTGAAATTAAAGTATTAAACCATTACCAAATTTGTAAGATTTCTTTTTATGTATATTATTTTATTATTCTTGTGGGTTTTTAAATATACATTGCAAAATTACTTTTTTTTTCTATTCTATTTTATAAAAAAAACAGAAATCTGAGTTTTTGTTGGTGCAGTTAAGTCATTTAAATACCACATAGTCAATCATTAATTAGTCATTTTAAATGCATTATCCGATATTAATATGCAAACAGTTCTGATCATTGATAATTCTACTTCTACAAATGCAAATAGCCTGTGTGGATTTTTTTTTTATCATTTACTGTAATTCAGTCAATGATAATTATAATAGATAAATTTTTAATCATTTTACAGTAAATCATTAAGTCCTCAACTACGAAGTGTGGATGTAAATTAATGTAAATATTTTTGGGGAAAAGCTCAAAAGAATATTTAGAAGATGGTTCATCTCTGATATGTATTATAATTTTATCGAATTTTTTTCCCATAATTTGCGATATTCAAAGATTTATGATAATCCTTTGTAAGTGCAGCTGAGCTTTTATCTTTATAAATGGATCTCAAAACTTAAAACTAAATTAAAACCTGTTGAGCAACCCTTTGAAATACTTTACAGTGATGATTTTATTTTAAAAGTATGAGACTGTTTATATTTTTATTGCAATTTTATGCTGTAATAGATTATACCATACCATAATTTTTAATATGTATTAAATTTTTTTAATCACTAACATCAGACAAACTCTTTTCTGAAAATCAGTTGTAAAATTAAACGAATGTTCTTATTTCAAAACTTTCATAAAATATTCAATTTTGCTACATGATATTTTTTCAATGAATAGCCTTTAAATGTGAAAGAGTAGACGCTATGTTGAGCATAAGCTAGATATGATTCATAATCCAGATATAAATTTTAAATAAAATCAAACACCATATATCTGATTGTACTAAAAATTATAAACGATTAATGCCTGTGTATTTCATTCATTCTTTTATTTTCTATGAAGTGCATTGAAATTGAATTATTGGTATTTTTATTTTATTTGCGTCCAATATTTTAAGGACGGGGAAACCGCTGAAAGTCCAACTGATAATGAAACAGTTATTTCTATCTTGATTGAAGAAGGAGCTCATGTGAACTGTCAAGACAATTATGGCATGACACCACTGCATTATGCTGCCATGAGAGGAAATGTATTTGCAACCAACGAACTGCTCAAGTCTAGTAAAATCAACACAGAGGTAAAGTTATGATTATAGATTGGTCAATTATTTAAATATACGTATTTGCATGAGTTCAAGTATAGCCATTGCTAATATAATAGCCCAGATCTGTCTCTCACTGATCCAGTAACGCTCTGATGTCACCAACAATAAAGTTCGTGCCATAGGACTGAGAGACGTTAAACAGCATTATTTCATTGTTAGAGCAACTAAATTTCAGTAATTTTAAATTTTGAAAAGTAATTGATGTTCTAATTTTAAATTTAATAGCTCTAAAATAGTGAAATAAAATTTGTTCTCCATTGATATAAAATTTATCTCGCTATGATCGATAGTTCCCGAGAAATTTTAAATTATATTAATCATATATTTCAAATTAATTTCTGTTTTCTAGTAGTAAGTAGTAAATCATGTCAGTGGTATATCATGTGTGTGATATAATTTGGACACCACGATGCATCTGATTATTCATTGCAATCACGATGATATAATTTGATAATATTTTTTGGTAACTTGTGACAAGCAGAGAAGTGCTTTGTTTTGATTTGACATCTGAAGTACAAGGAAAATTGTTAAACAACGAAAAATACTTCACAAGGAATGGTGTTTACCAAGAGGTTTTTTGAATAAAGAAATATGTAAACAGAAAAAAAAAATATTTATTGTCATAAAACATATGTTTACTTTGTTTTCAATCAATGTTAAACATTTCTCTCGCATACATATCTATTTAAACATGTCAAATTTGGGGAAATCTCTCGAATGAAGAGGCAATTTGCACCTATCGTATCATGTTGGGAGATTTTCTAGTTATTTAATAATTAGCTTACCCACCAGTAAATCCATACAAAACTTTCACACATTCAGCCTTATCCCCCTCCCCAAAATAATTGTCTTTTGTTGTGTTATTGAAATCAAATACTCAAGGAAATTCTTATATGAAATAACAAAGGCAGTTTATTGATATGGGCATATTTACAACACCTCTTTGGAAACAAAATTTGATGTTAGAATGCTCATCTTGAATGTTTTGTTTGTAATTCTTGGTAATTGATATAAAAATATTGTTAAATTTAGAGACTGCTGAAAAAGCTTCATAAGTTTTGTGATTTATATAGGTTAGTTTTGTAAAATAGAAAGAAATAAAAGCTACACATCTATAATGTATAATGGTGTTTATGAAGATGACAGTGGGAAAAATTTTCATGGAAAACGGTAGAATTTGTTATTAATACTCATTTTCAAATACCATAAATAAACTACATAACTTCCACATTCAACTCATGCAAAAAAAAAAAAAAAACTCCTGTTAGTTTGAAAATGTTTAAGTAAATATTATTGAAATGTTAAGTAAATAGTATTGATCTTTGGCTCATATCCATGGGTTCATTTATCACTAGATTGGTGATTCACCACAATGTGTTTATTGTTTTTGGAGATTCACCACAATGTGTATCATGTTTTAACAAAACTGAGTATGTTATCATAGCAGTTGGTAAAAAAATCCTACCTACTGATGGTTCATTTATCACTAGATTGGTGATTCACCACAATGTGTTTGTTGTATTTGGTGATTCACCACAATGTGTTTGTTGTTTTTGGTGATTCACCACAATGTGTTTGTTGCTTTTGGAGATTCACCACAATGTGTATGATGTTTTAACAAAACTGAATATGCTATCATAGAAGTTGGTAAAAAAATTCTACCTACTGATACCTTATTCAACACTGTAGATCTATGTATCATTTGAGAAAAAGGAATATTGACTACAGAAATAATGTATAGGGTTTTTGACTGTATAATTTTTAAAAATCCCTATTTCAATGCAATGTTTGCAAACTTGTTCAAATACCGTTGAGCCAAGAAAGTAGTTATTTATATGCAAAGCTTTATTAGTATAAAATCATCCAACACTATAAAAGTACTAAGTAAACACATTAACCTGAGAAAATCATGGGATGCAACAGAAAATAGACTTGCTTTCAACCTGCAGAAATCATGGGATACACAGTCAGAGGGTTAAGCAATGTTTCATTATAATTGAAGCTATATTAGAATGACGATAAATTGGCAATTTCTATAATAAAAATTTCTGATGTGACAAAAAAAATCTAAATGTTTTAACCTTTAGATTACAAACTAGAAGGAAATTTGAACATCATTTTACATTTGGGATTTTGAAAAAGGAATGGGAAAGTACTTTTCCCTCTTTTCAAGTAACTGGACGATAAAGCTTCTTGTTTCCTCCGACCACCATTGGAGTTACTATTCTTGTTTTCCCGCATTTCCAATCAGTCTACCCAGGTGTGTAGTGGAACCAGAACGCCATTCTGTCACTGCTTTTTTTATGAGAATTAAATACAAAAAAATAGTGAAAACATCCTTAAAATGGTGCGATTTTTGTCACCCAAGTTAGAGCGTCCCAGCACTGCTTATTTTGTGACTACACCTCTGAATCTACCCATCATGCATGAATTGGTTGAATAGAATAAGCGAGTCAAACAATCTGATCAGAACAGAGGTAAATTACTACAATGGTGAGGGGGAGTGAAATCTAAATAGGTTGTTGCAGTTGTGCCATCTATAAGGAAAAGGTTTAACCATGTCATGATTTTTATTATAGATTTTTTTGAAACATGTAAATGGAGTTGTATGAATATTCTTTATGTGAAAAAATGTAAATGTTTTGAAATTTTGTTTTATTTCAATGTATTTACAGTGAAACTTCTTCGAACGGCCACCCCTCTTGACGGCCAATTTTTCGTGGCACAGATTTTTCGGCCCATAGACCTAATGTTAAAATAACCCCTAACAACGGCCACCCAACCCCTCTGAACGCCCGCCGGATGGGTTCACCTATCCCATTTGGGGGCCGTTCAAATGTCTGTCAACATGTTTTGGTATTTTTTGACCCCCCCCTCTCCCCTTGTCAGCAAAAATAAACAAAATCATAAACCCCCCCCCCTCTTATAGTACGTAAGCATACTGCAACCCACCACCACCACCACGTTCTTTTTTTTTTTTTACAAAAGCGATATACTTGAAGTAATAATCTAATTAAAAAAAATTTTGGGACTTAATTCAAATAAAAACTCTATCGGCAAATGGAAAAAATGTAGTTCAATTTACTTACAATTTCAAGTTTAAACTTACAAAAAAAATCAAGTTTATTTTTTTTTTTTTTTTTTTTTTTTGCCAAATTTAGCTTTTTTCATTAATTTTAAAAATTAAATTATTTATGCAAGTTACAAAGAGATTTTCGAATAATTGATTTTTAATGTCTTAGAGTAAGCATCACTCTTCTCCCCCCTCCCCTTGTCAGCAAAAAATAAACCAAATGTAAACCCCTCCCCTTGGGTTAACTAAGTAATATTTGAACGGCCCCTTGACAAACGCATCGGTTAGAGATTTACTTTTTAAACTGAAAAACGAACTTGAAAAAATGTTTTTTTCCAAGAAGGGTAAAAACTTAAAACAGTCACAAATTGTATCCTTTTTCAAAAAATGTAAAAAATTATTAAATAAAGTACTGTTTTCTCTTCAAACTTCATTTTAAATAAGAAATATGTGTCAGACTTGTTTATATTATGTATTATGGCGATTATCTTGTAATTGTAACGAAAACCCTTCAGAGCGGTCACCCCCTCTGAGTGGCCAATTTTTCTCTGAACGGAAGGTTGGCCGCTCAGAGAGGTTTCACTGTATATTAGGGTGGATCGAAAATCCAAAGTGTGGATAAAATAATCGGCATAGGGTGCAAAAGTTGTCTTTTAAGTGTACTAGGATGCATGCAAAAGTTTTTCAATTTCTTTTAATATCTTCCGGTGCCCCAAGATGCTTAAATATTTGCAATAAAACGATTTTTATGCAAATTTCGAATTAAAAATTAAAAATAAAAAATGTGTTAAAGAAACGATTTTACAGGCAGAACGTAGAGGATAGGGCGAAGGAATGATAAAAATACCAACAAAAATTGGAAAATTACCGTAATGAAAAAATATCGTGTATGTTCAATATCACATTTTGTAAGTGTAAAAAATTTCGACATATGTGAATGCCAAAAAGACATGAAAGTTCTACTTGCTGAGCGATTGTTTATAAAAGATTAGAAAGGAAAATGTTTATTGGAGGAGTGGACGTAATTGCAACCAAAGAAAAAAGAGAAAAGGAAAAAAGAAAACAGATGGAAGACAAAAGAATAAAATGTAAAATGGTTAACACTTTTGCTGATGCTGCTCATACTTAACCAATGGAGCTACTTGAACTCAACACTATGCTTTCGTCCTTATATACAGATACGGATGTAATTACCTTGGAATATCAATCGTAAAATCGTTTAGATTTCCCTACCTTAGCAAGACAATGTGATCAATACGCAATTTCAGATAGAGCAGCTGCTTCATTTGCCAGTGCTGTTTTACAAGACATTTGAATTGTACACGAAGAAGAGACTTCGCATGTGGTAGATTGCAATAAAAATCGTAGACAGCGTAAAAAGCTTTAAAATGTAGTTGCAGAGTCTACTAAGTTAACAGAGTCTTGATCTCTTTTAATCGGATTATGTTTCAATGGGAGAAAAGACAACACAAAAGTGCTAATTAAGAAGGACACAAAGTACTACCCAAAGACCACGAAGGAGGAGCATTATACTCTTGTAAACGAACCTAACTCTGTGTATATCGGACATGTTATTGCTGCAACAAGAGGAGCTAAAGCCATAAAAGAAGCAATACTCAATTTTTTGTAATCAAATTATATGCAATTAAATGGGCTAACAATAATTGGATGAGATGGAACAAATATTAATACTGGGCACAAGGGAGGTATTATTCGCTTGATGGAACTGGCCTCAATAGACCATTACAATGGTGAATTCGTTTGCTTCAAACAAATGAGTTACCTTTCCGTCATCTACTAAATTCTTTGAATGATGCAACAACTGGTCCTAAAGAATTTTGTCGACCAATTGGTAAAGCAACCGAAACTTGCGAGGAGCTACCTGTAGCTCCTTTTTCTCCAATAAGTGTGGAGAATATGCCACATAATATAGATAGAATGGTTCTCATCAATGATCAGCAATATCTACATGATATTTGCCTAACGATATCAAGTGTTGAATGTTATTCTGACCTGGCAATAAGAAAGCCTGGTGCAGTTGCTCACTCAAGGTGGCTAACAATTGCAAGTAGAATTTTAAAGTTGTATGTAGTCACAGAAAAGCCATCTGACAAACTTATTATTCTTGCAACATTTATTATGAAGGTATATGCAACCTGTATGGCTCCATTTCAAAACAAAGCCTTCCATAACAGAAGGAGCGCTGTATATTTGGAGACTTATCTTATTTCCTAGCTATTTGGAACCCAATTTAAGAAATATAGTACACACTGTTATTTAAAGAAATAGCTTCTTTTGTCATACTGAAAATTTGATATTGTCAATGCTCACAGATAACAGAGAGAATATAAGGTCTTTAGCACTACGAAAACTAATTTGTGCTAGAAATGAAAACAGGATAATCAGAATAAGAATTTTTCAAGTACCAAAAATAGACTTTAAAGCAAAGGATGATTAACTGGAAACGAGTTAGACCTTTTGAACCACCTCTTTTGATAAATGTGCCATTTAAAGAAATTGAGGCCATGTTAAAAGTTAGACGGAGGAATGGCCAAAATATCCAAGCTATACCCAAGCTGTAGAAAAATGTTTTCACTAAGTGTCTGAAGCATCGGAAAGTGTATATGGAGAAGAGAAGAGACACAGCTTCATGTTGAATAGGATACAATCAAGAAATATTATCAAGCATTATAATACCAAAAAGGATTACATCCTTTAGAAATATGTAAATCTTCAAACTAATAGAATTAAAAAAAATCTATAATACAAGTTCACTTTTTATAAGTTTTGTGATTTATTGCTTTGAGTATTAAATTTATACTTCATGTATTATTATAAAATTATAATTATTTATAAGTTTATACTTTAATACTTGAATAATCTGCAAATTTTTCAAATATCTTTCATTAATTCACAATTTTTAATAGATATTTGTAAAAAAGTGAATTTTTAACTTTTGGGGGGCTTTCAGCCACGAGAAGATATGAATGAATGTTAATAATAAGAAGAAAAATGTAAACTAATATACCCAAAACATAACTTTCTTACCCGGCGCTAAAGAAAATTTTGAAAATATTTTTTTATAAATTTCCAAAAAAAAATGTTTTTTTTAACAATTTTTGGGGCACTGGAAGATATGAATGGATTTCAATAAAAAAATATATGTAAACTAGTATACATAAGACACAACTTTCCCACCCCATGCCAAAAATAATTTCAATACAAAACAAAAAAATTTTAAAGTTTCATAAAAAATTCAGTTTTTAACTATTTTTGAGGTGCTTGGGGCACCGGAAGATATAAATGAATTTCCAGAAAAAAAATTATATAAACTAATATACTTAAGACGCAACTTTCCCGCCCCCTGCCAAAAATAATTTCGAAAAAAATTTTTTTTCCTATACTTTTCGATCCACCCTACTGTATATGCTTAATTCAATTGCTGACATTTATGAATTTTGTTTTAAGACATCAGACAAGCAAGAAATGACAGCCCTTCATTGTGCAGCTAACTATAACTCTCTTGATGTAGTTGAGATTTTATTGAATGCAAATGCTCATCCTGAAGCCACGGACGAAAACTCGTCCACCCCTCTACATCTGGCGGCAACCACAGGCAGCAAGGATATAATAATGCTTTTGCTGGATGCTGTTGAGAGGCATGGGGATTCTGAAAGCTTGAGAAAGGTATTGTGTTGTTGCATTTCTTCAAATGACAGTTTTCAGATGGTTCAAATGATAATTGAAGTTTTTTTTTACAATCTTTTATTTAATTTGGTTTGTTTATTGTTTGTAGAGATGGAATTTTGTAATCAATTTTTCACTCCCTGATTCACTACAGTTTTGAAATTTAGTAGTATGTTGCAGACCTCAATATTTGTTGCTGAAATTAAAATATGCATACCTGAAGTGAATATCAATCTAACATTTCTTTCAAGTGTTTCTTAAATTTGGAATATTTGCTGTATTTTGTGTTAAAAGTTAAAATGGATAAGAATACTTTCCAAGAATTTTTTTTATTTAAATTTTCTTATATCTTTAGAATAGCCGCATTACTTAAGGAATAGTTTTCAAAAAGGTCCACTCAATAAATTATGTCACAAACTATGTCAAATTCATAAATTACATCTATACATAATGTCAAAAATCTACATAGTTTAAAAAAAATTTTTCAAATAAAAATGTGATAATTGAGTTGCTCTGCCTTATGTTTTTAACAGGCCCTGAAAAGACCCTAAGAGAGAAAAAAAAGTTCATTTGTTCCTAAAAATAATTTAATGAATAATATGTTCATGGTGTATTGAAATAGAATTATCAGATTGTATAATTCTTATCTCTGTTTTTCTTTTGTCCATGTTGAATTGTATTTATCAGAGCTTTATTCATATTATGTGGCCTTTAGAATTTATTTATCTTGTGTTTAATTTCCTACTTAAATTTTATCTCTGTTTCATTTGCATAATTTTACTGTTGTGAATAAAATTCCTTTGACAAAGTTACAATATAAGGATACTGTAGTGTATAAAAATTTATTCCCTCATTTTCGTTTATTTAGTAAATTTTTATAACAGATTATATTTTTGAAAATTCACTTTATTGATTTAAGTTGAATCGACTGAAAGCCTTTGCTACAGTTTTTTAAAAATTATCTTAAAGTTTGTAAAGTTCCCTATTTCATTTCTTATTCTGCATTATTTTTTTTATTTAAAGATTCTATTTATTTCTAAAAAAGTGAAAAAAAAATGATAGAATTAATAGAAAAATGATGTAGATAAAATTCATATATGTTATTGTTCAGTACAGTTGAAAATGTTCACATTAAAAAGTGGAAAATGGATGTTTTTTTTAATTAAAAATAATGCAGAATAAGACATTTTGAAATTATTTTTTAAATGAGTTATTTTGCTGATATTGTTTATATTATTGGATCGTAGGCATTTTCGAAATTTGTTTTTATAATAAAAAGTATCTTATTTTCAGTATATCGATGAAAAAAATCTGAGTGGTAATACCGCTCTCCATTTAGCTGTGATTAAAGGACATTTGGATATTGTTGAGGTACTTTTAAAGAAAGGTAAATGACTTTGGTTCATGTTTTTAACAATAAAAATCTTATTATATTGAGTTCAGATTTTTCCCCCTCTGCTTGAAATTTTACCTTTTTTTCATCAATTCAAAGTATATTTCAAAGTTCATATACAAATTTTTATAAAACTGTTTTTTCATTTGAATTCTGAAATTTGTTACTAAAATATTTCTGATGGTACTGATTTACAAAAATTAATGGGCAACAGATTTGTATGAAAATAATTTTACTCATAACTAACGAAGATTTTTAAGATTGCAAATATATTTTTCTATTCTTAAACATTTTATATTAAGATGGTTGCATTTTGTGGTACTTTTCCGTTAGTCGGGCGCAAGCGAAAAATCGCCAAATAATGTAGAATTCCGCCAAATTTCTTACAACCATTCTCTTGGCGACTTGGCTCGCGTTTGGTTCACATTTGGCGACATTTGTGCCCGGCTAATGGAAAATCGCTTCGCTTGGCGACTTGGCTCGCGTTTGGTTCACAATTGGCGACATTTGCGCCCAGCTAACGGAAAAGTACCCATTTTGTATTTATTATAATTTTTTCAATCTGAATGGAATTTAGTTTTATCATCTCATTCTGAAGCAGTGAAAGTAATTTCTATGAACTCATATTTACCAAATGCCATTAATTTTTCTAATGAATATGGCTGTCTTAAATTAAAATTTATTTAAATTATACTCTCTTTAAAAATTATATGTTAAAAAAATGCGCATTTGTATTTGTTGTTTTTGGATTACTTATATTTAAAAGCAAATGTGATATATTTAAATTGTTGAAAAGATAAATTGGCATTTTGAGATAGGAAGGTAATACCTAGAGTATTTTTGAAATTAATAATTGTCTTATTAATATAATTGACTTATTAATTTATTTAATCTAATTGACTTATTATTCTAATAAATCTGGTTGACTAATTATTTGGAATCAATAAGTGACAACTTATAATGTTATCTGTTTAATATTAAAATTCTGAGAAGTCCTGATTATGTTCTCTTACATATTTGCCCATAGAAATCAATAATGCTCAGGAATGTGGACTATGTGCCAAAAGAGATTCAGACCTCAGACAGCTTTTTTTTCATTGGTTTCCTGCTTTTTTTTATTTATGCTGATTCATCCATGCGAATCCATCTGTTAATATCTAATGATGTTAATAGAATTAATCTAGATGTTAATACTTGAATTAATTTATTTTCCCACTTATTGAATATCTTTTTGTTGAATTATGGTTATTGTTTTATCAGTTTTATTTTTCATGCTTTTTTTTTATTTTTTAAGCACTCTGTCCACAAATTAGTATACAGGCCATGGGATACTGTTTGGATTCTGAGTTATGACAGGGGTTTTTTCTAGCTAAGTTTAGCAGTTTCTTTTCTTTTTTATTTTATGTTGATTCATTGAGGAGGAACTCCTTTAGAATTTATTTATTTTTCCACTTCTGGAAGATCTTTACTTTCATTTCAGTTAAAAAGGTTCTTTCTTTTTCGTACTTAATTTTGGAATTGAATATTTATATAATTTGCGAAATGAAAGTTTGTGTCAATCGATTCATCATTTCTGTTTCTCATGCTTTTTTAATTTCTTAAACACTCTGCCAATGTGCATGAGATTTTCTTCTACATTTTTCCTTAATAAATTGAAAATCGGATCTGAGATATTGGCACAAATCTTCTAGTAATTTGATAAATAGTCAGAACTTTATATACTTGTAGCATGCCATGCTACATCATCTTACTCTGATGTATGTAAGCCAATATCCACTTCTGCACATTGGGAATTCCTTTTGTCTAGTGGTTAAGTTGCTTGACTGGGACCCAAAGGTCTCCGGTTCTATCCCACCACCAAAGTGGTGACTCGCGGACAAAGAACACGCAACAACAACTTTCAGTACCACTACTAGATGGCAGCACCACAAATTACATCAATTCCATTTTCTGCTACCTTCGGCAGATGGCAGCACTGCAACTCCTACAGCAACGCGGCTCTCTCAAATCAAAGACTCTGACACATTTCACAGCACAAAGTCTATGACGCTTTTCATAGCACAAAGCCTGCGCAGAAACAATAGGGGCAGCAATCTGTGCATATGCATGCAGCACGTCGCTTCCTTGATATTCAGATAATATCAAACAAGCTGGGGGTTGCTCCTGTAGCACACTGTGCTACATCATCTTACTCTGATGTATATAAGCCAATATCCACCTCTGGACATCGGGAATTCCTTTTGTCTAGTGGTTAAGATGCTTGATTCGGGACCCAAAGGTCTCCAGTTCTATCCCACCGCCAAATACTGAAAACAAAACCCTTTTTTCTTGTTGTTTTCTTTATATAACAGGATTTGAAACTTTACCAGGATACAACAAAATCCCAGAATTATATTCAGTGTTATTCAATAGTATCTTTCATATATTTCAGTGGTTTTCAAGTAACTAAATTAATGAAGGTGGAGGCTGCTTTTTTTTTTTAAATGAAATAATTTGTTTGCAAACTGAGATAAAACAAAACTGGGTAGTCTTTCAAAGATTCTTAAAAAATATTAGTATTATACAAATAAAGGAACTAATAAGTCTGTACAAAGAGGCAAGAAAGTAATTGCTGGATCGCAATAGAAATATATGAAAATTTATGCAATCAAATCTTGATCATACAATGACTGTGTTGTTTGTTTTGAGCCTTTTTGAATGATTCTATTTTTTCTTTTAGGTGCTGATGTTAAAAGCACATTTGACAATTCTTGTCATCCTTTGCATCTGGCTGCGGTTTCTGGTAATGTCGACATAGTTAAATGCCTTCTGAATCATGGGGCAGCTGTAAATTGTTTCAATAACTTTGGGGAGACACCACTTCATAAAGCTGCTGCTTTCAATGCAAGTGAAGTGATAGACTTTCTGCTCAAAAGGTAATCAAATTTTACTATTTGAAGACTGATTTTTTATGTTAAAATTCCTCAAATAATTTGATCAATGCAAAATATCTGTAAATGGAAGTGAAACCATGCGTATGAACTTAATAGTGGCACAGTAATTCTATTGAAAAGAAATTAAATATAATTCTGATAGTCAAATAGAAGTGTAACAGAATAAGAATTAAAGTTTGCTTCAATAAGAAAATTTCTACAACTACAGTCAACAACAGAAACTACTCAATTTTATGCTTCTACTTTTAATTTCATTTATTTTTTATTCCGTTCTGTGTGATGATGCATAGTAATTTTAAGTGTCAATATGTTTTCTTGTAAATAATGTATCCATCTATCTTAATACTTTTGCAAATGAATTTAATATTTTTTTATAAATTGCCTCATCATAGCGAACACATCAAATATATAGCTCACACTCCTATAAATGTCTCTCAAAGATATCACAGTGCTTTTGAGTCTAGATTTCACTGAGGGTTAAATTTAAGTATAAAGTTGATACCCCTCTCGCGTATTTTCATGGTTCAAGAATCTTCATTTGAGTTTAGGAATGGAATCGAGAGGTAGCCTTCATTGTCCTAACACTTTAAAAATTATGAAATCCAATCCCAATAATCTTCGTGTGCCTTCAAAGAGAGCATTAACCTAATGAGTATAAGTTTTAGATCTGAAATACTTTCATTATTAATTAAAAATAGTGACAATAGTTGCAACATCATGTGCTTAATCTTGGGAATAAAATTCATTGAACTATGCTATTATTTTAATATTCAAGATTATGAAGAGAACGGACCATATTTCTTAGGAAGTAATATACAGGGTGTCGACTCTTATTGTGGTCCAATAGCTAATTTCTAAACCATTAGAGATAGAGGTATAGTTCCAGTTGGAAAAATGTTTTAAATGAGGAGAAGAATTATAATTTATGTTGTTTAAGTCAGCAACTATATTTCTGAAAAAGTTACTAATTATAACTTTTTATATGGTCCCCAGATCCTATCAGTCATATTTAGTAAAATATTGTTGACACACTAACATTTTAAACAAAAAAAGTTCCACTCTTCTGCGACTAAAATTGAGCAAGTTATGGAGCTTTGAATTTCATGATTTTTAACCAATCAGCAGCCTCGTGAAGCAAGTGCTGTGCATTGATTGGTGGATCATCTTGGTGGATCATTGGTGTAAAGTGGTCTAAGTCAATGATATTCAAAGCTCCATAACTCGGTCAGTTTTAGTCACAGAAGAGTGGGACTTTTTTTGTTTAAAATGTAAGAATTTCAAGAATATTTTAGATTTGGTAGCTTTTTCATGAATATATGTAGAAATTATTATTATTACGGCCTGAAGCCAAACAAAGCTTGTAGAAAATGCATTATCTTATGGGCACTCTAGGGGTACATGCACCAAAGATAAAGGATGAGAAACAGAAGTTAAAAACTAAATGATTTATTAATTAAAGCAACATAATATGAAATGAGAAAGGTATTTACACAGGTGATTATTTACATTTAGACAGGAAAAATTTAGGGTTGCTACTTACTTAAGTTATCAACTTATACTTCGTTAAAGGGTTTAATTAGAGTTACATCTTAGTTATAGGTTACATTATATACAGATACAGTACAGCCATCGCCGCTGTGCTAACAGGGAAAAACCCCTTGGCTACCAATTGCTCACCTACCGCATGACTGGTCCGTTGGATTTCGAAAAGTCGTCTCCCCCGATTAAAACATTGCATTGGGTTTTTAATGGAGAGCTTACACCTCGCATCACGTGATAACCGTGAGAAAGCTCATGATCTTTATCATCCGATATCTTTCTTCTGACACCACAATATTCAAATGCGCTTGTATGGAAAGTGAAAGATTAAACTTACGCTTTTTAGCTAGACTGGAAAAATACAATTCCTACATATATTTATTCACTCAAAAAATTTATAATTCTTCCCATCACTTAAAGCATTTTTCCAATTGGAACTATATACCTATCTCTAATGGTTTAGAAATTAACTATTGGGCCACGATAAGAGTAGACACCCTGTATGTTATGCTGTATTAGTATAATATTGAATTGTTGATTATATTTTTGAAATTATGATCACTTGAAACTAGGAAGTTTTTTTTTTCTATCTATGATCTTTTGTTTCTTGGTTGTATATCTGGTTGGAGAAATGATTATTTTATTTATTTTTGTGTAGTGGTGCTGATATTGAAAGCCATGACAATGCCCATTTCACTCCTTTGCTTGTTGCTGTGGCAGAGGGACATGTGGATGCCATAAAAGTTCTGCTGAAATCTAATGCAAAAATTGGAGTTCTGGATAACATGGATCGAAGTGCCATATTTTGGGCTTCACAGGAGAATCATCCAAAATCACTTAAGGTACATTTCTTTGTTTTCTATGTGCTAAATGCTTCGTATAGATTTTTTTTAATTATTAGTTTAAATATTAATTAATTTTGTTCTTAATAACTTCTATAGTACATTAATGAACTATGATATGCTTGTAATTCAAAATTTGATATATTGTAACAAAATTGCTTTGTGGGTGTACGTGAATGCAATCCAATAAGCAGGATTTAAAAAATAAATCTCTTTATTTTACAAATATTCCAAGCAAAGAAACGTAGCACAAGTATTAACACAGCACTAGTAAAAATTCACAACAGAGACTACCAATAAATCTCAACACAGCGCTCAAAGGTTTCTTGTTAGCTCACCAGCTTGCTTGCAGATCAAGATCCAACTAACTCTTCTTGGCTTGAGAGCTTGCCTTTATACTTTTCAACAGGAAGTGACTTCATTATGTAGGAAGTGACGTAATCTCTAGAAAGTTCATGAAACCAGTAGAAATAGGTTGAAAGTTTGAGGTCCTTCTAGAAAATTCCCTTTGTCACCAAAGTTGCCAACTTTGCCGCCAAGGTCTCCAGATTTGTCGCCAAGTCTAGCATCTCAGGGAAACGTCTTTATAGCTTTGTAACAATATTAATAGTAAGTTTTTATTGACTATTTAATATTATATTTATCAATATTTTTCTGTGTATATGAGGGTAAACCAAGTACAAGAATTTCCTGACCAGTTTATAAGTTTATACCAGTTTATAAATTAGAAGTGTTGTTTGCTTCACTTATATGAGTTGTGCATATTGTAGACGCAAAGAAGAAATTCTTTTGAAAGTTTTTTAGAACAGTATTGGGATCAGTTTTAAGAATCAATATTTTTTCGTATGAACTCTCCCTTATAAATTCTTTTATTAATTAGAGCATTTCAGCTTTAAATTTGAGCCAAGTTTCATGGACGGTTTAATTTTTTTCCCCTAAGGCTGTGATCATTTGTCTTGTCGTTTGTGCAATGCTTGGGAAAGAATTTTCATACAGATTTTTTAATTGTTCATTCTGATTTCAATTCAGTCTGGTCTTTCTTAGTTTTGTTTTGTTACAAAAGCTATAAAGTTGCTTTCCCTGAGATGCTAATCTTGGCACTTTGAAGTATTTTTTCTAAAAGGCCAGAACTTCAACCTATTTTCTACTGGCTTCATGAACTTTCTGGAGATTAGATCCTTCCTGTTGAAAAAGAGTATAAAAGCAAGACTCTCAAGCCAAAAGTGTTAGTTGAATTTTTGATCCAACCTTCGGTGCAGGCTGAAAGACATTTACCTTGGATTATCAACCTATTTCTACTAACTTCATGGTTTCTGGAATTACGTTCTTCCTTCGTTGCAGAGTCACTTCCTGTTTAAAAAAAGTATAAAGCAACTCTCACCAAGAAGAGTTAGTTGGATTTTGATCAGACGTAACACTTGGTGAGCTGAAAGAATTGACTTGTTCAACCTATTTCTACTAACTTCTTGAACTTTCTGGAGATTACCTCACTTCCTTCTGTGATGAGTCACTTCCTGTCGAAAAGTATGAAGAAAGCAAGCTCTCAAGCCAAGAGTAGTTAGTTGGATTTTTGATCAGCAGGAATCTGGTGAGCTGTGAAAAGACATTTGCCTTGATGTCAACTTATTTCTCTACGTTCTGAACTTGCTGGAATTACGTTACTTACAAAAATTTCATTGAAGAGTCACTTCCTGTTTAAAAGTATAAAAGACAAGCAATCTCAAACCAAAAGAGTTAGTTGGATTTTGATCAACT
>BGPR01009285.1:830-58314 GCA_013235015.1 Araneus ventricosus | reverse complement strand
CAGTTACGTATTGCTACAAAACAATTTTATAACACAATCTTAGTGGAAAAAACGATGCAAAAAAAACCCGAATTCTTTTCAACACAATTTAAAAGAGGAAAAAAGAAGAAAGTCAGGTTTATGATGATACACTTGGGAAATTTCTCTCATAGTTATCACTTATAATGAATATCTCCCCAATTTTAAAAGTTGCATTTTATTAAAGAGAAAAGATTTAAACCAGTCTCTTTAAATTATTTGATGGTTTTATAACACCTTTGGTGGATGCAATCAAAAACACAGTGATCTGCATCCCCAATTTTCCAACAAATACAAAGTGATGAATTAAGGATTTTGAAACGATTAATATAGTAAGGAAATGGTCCATGCCCAGTTAAGAAATATATTTAAATTTTATTTTGAAATAAAATTTCTGTAATCCACATCGTTCAACAAACCTCTTAATACGTCTCCCTGATTCGTGAGCCATCATTGCCAAATGGCTTCTTCTATGATATTTCTTTTAATTTTGAATTTAACATAAGGATATGGAGCCGGAATATCCATTTCATTACCTGAAGTGGTCGTTATTTTGGAGTAATGGTCAGCGAACTCAATATCCGAGTTACCGGCATGGGCCTTCACCCAGGCAACTCCCACAAACCATCCACCCAAACGAATATTATTTTTTATTTCATTGATAAATCCAGACCTTGACCTAGCGCTCTTCAGAGTTTCAATAGATGCTTGACCATCAGTAAAAAATATTTTTCAATGCCCAGCCTGCAGCGAAGTCAATTGCCGCAATCTCGGCCTGGAAAACTGGATTAAAATGTCAGACAGACTCAAATTAAGACAGATTCTACAGCATATCCTAATGAAATGAAGACAGAATATATTTTAGAAGATTTAGATAGCCGCATGCAGAACATACGGTTAGAAAGGAAGCTGAACAAAGGATTGGAATGGAATATCTTTGGGTGGCCAAACTGACTTAATAAAGGGATGTCGATGTGCAGTGGTTAACCGAACGCTTGAACTCAAAGGTTCTTCACCTCCGGGCATTGTTACTGCTGAAGAAAAAGAGGAATTGCAAATACAGTAACTTAACAAACTTGGAGGTGTCATACTACTCTTAAAAATACAGTGAAACCTCTCTACATCGGAAAGGAAAATTGGCCATTGGCCGCTAAAAGGGGTGACCACTCTATAGGGATTTCATGCTTAAAAGTGCAAAATACGTATTTAAACAAGCTTTGATTCGTTATTTCTGGTAAAGCGAATTCTAAGAATCATCTTTAAAAAAAAAAGAACTTTTTTTCGAAAATTTCTAATTTTTTTCGAAAAAAGAAGCTGTAAATTGTATTTGCTTGGATATGTCAGAGCATGGATATTTTTGACATTTTTTTGGAGGAAACTTTATATATATATATATATATTCTAATTGGAAAATTAATCCTTAATAGTTTCGTCTCGGTAACTGTAGAGAAATGCGCAATAATACAATCTATTTTTGTTATAGTCTATTGAGCTGAAAGTTTCGTTTGCTGATGATCGCAATCCATATCAGCAACTTCTTTGTCAGAGTCCGGATCAACGTCTGAAAGGCACAAACGAGCTCTTGAATGTCCAACCCCGGTACAGGCCGAAGTTATCTTTTCTCTTCACATTGGAGAAGGATTCATTAATTTCTATCTGATTTTCGGTGTTGCTTTTGAGTGTATGAATGTTTTGTTCTTTCTATCCTCTCTTTTCTCTCAATAAAAGGTCCGAAGTTACAAAGAGACGAACGGAATACACTTAATTGGAGTTGAAAGAGGAATCAACCCGTCCGCTCAGAGGGGCTTGAGTGGCCGTTCCTAGAGGTTATTTTAACTTTATGTCTACGGACCAAAAATTCCTTACGTAACAAAAGTGGCCGTTAAAAGATATGGCCGTTGGGAGGTGTACGGCTAAGCAGGAGTGGTCGCTTAAAGAGGTTTTACTGTATTTCAAAATTTAGTAAGGTTTGATTCTAAATATGAGGAAATAAAGGTTGAATAAAACAAGAAAATTGTGTGAATATGGTTTTCTCTTTATCACTTTGCTTTCATTTATAGGTAGATCGGTCTCTCTCAGAAGCCATGTTGGCGTGGTGGGGCATCAGATCATGGGAGTGCTAGTCGCGGATTAATCTTTTGGGATCATTGGGGTCGTATGTTTCAATTTTCTTTGAGGATTCCTTGTCATTTTTGTCTAGTTTATCGGAGAATCATTTTGATGATTCTTTTATGGAAGTCGTTTACTGTTGTAATCTGAAGGTTTTATTGAATATCATGATTATAAAGGGATTCTGAATGGTCAAAGATATCGAGGCGCCTTTCTCTATGAAACGGGGAGGCCCTGTGCTTGCGCTAAAGGCGGTCGATTCATTTAAATGGTTGAAAATGCTTAGTCTAGAGGTAGAACTGTCGTTTAAAAACTTCTTGATCATGGAAATTAACAAAACGAATGGTCTTTTCGTTTACCTCTCTTAAATTCTGGAGACGACTTTGGAAAAAACCTTTTCAGAGAAAATCCAACTTGCATCCCCTTCCAATATATCTTTAAAAAAACTTTAATAATGCTTGCCTCAGGTGAGTTTTTCCATATCTGTTCGTTTGATGACCACGTGATTTCCAGTACTGGAAGATGACAATACTCATGCATTACTGCAAACGGAGGACATATCCCTTATAAAATTAGGATTTAAAAAATATTGAAAAATTTGAGATTATTATTTCTGCAAAAAAAGTTTATAAAATTGAATTTATCTAATTTATAAAACTATATATATATAAGAGCTTATTTCCTATATATGTATGTTCGTTTTTTTTATTCTCTATGTACGCCCAGACCGTCAAACAATGATTTCTACTTGTTGCTTGAATGAAATATCACTTCATCATTTTAGAAAGAGTTTCTTTAGGCATTCTGAAATTTATTCTTAGCAGTTTCCGCATGTATGTAAGTAGGGGAAAACATGTGATAAGCATCTGCATTTGCAAATGTTATTATGAATCGCAGATATATATATTTCTGTTTTCTATTTATACGTACAAATCATTAAAAATAGTCCACAAATAAAGTAAAATTACGTCGTCGCTAGCAACTTACGCACACTACTATTGTGAATCCCATTTAAATTCTGAAACGTCTTCAGGTTCACAACTTTCATCTTTGAAGAATTCGCCGTTCTTTAAATAGATCACTCAGATATTAAATGCCTTCCCTCTGAATATGAGGGTGGGGGAAAGGACGGTTTTGAGGGAAAAAAAAAAAACCTGTCGCGTAATGGGACGCGGTAGCTGTTTTGCACCGGAGCAGCGACGAGTTTTGAAAACTTGGAAGAAAAATTTCCAGTTCAGTTACCTACCTCTTCGTCATCTATTTTTGCGGGGGAGGGCTGTCACGTGACGCATGGCTAAGACCTGGCGATGCCCTAATAAGACTGCCGCTCGGAAAAAACAGGGAGGCCGCTTTCAGTGCGAGAACACGCGAAAAAGACGGAAAACGAAACGAGATTTTTTTTTTCAGAAGTCTGATTGTCATTTCTGTCGCGTTTTGGGGTTTTACATCATTCCTGCATTCATTCATTTCGACGGAATCTTAAAAGGGATTTATTGGCCTATTAAGCAAATAAAGGTATCCTCTCCTCTGAGCGTTTTTCGGATTTTGTAAAAATATTAGTCGGATGTTAATTTTAAAAATTGTCAAGCATAGGGGATGACGTTTGTGGGATTGTGAAAGAGAAAGGAATGTTTCATTGTAAACATAGGGGAGAATCACCGAATTCGGACCACGTGGATATTTTTTAATAACAGCGATGGAGGAGGAGTTTTAATGAAAAACAATTAATAGAATTTTTTGTAGCTTATTTATCTTCAGAACAGGTTAATTAACTTTTTATGAAATACTCTTTAAATATGGAAAAGAGCAGCTTAAAAAATATATCATCGGTCTAATCAAGGAAACCGGTTGCTCAGATTGAGCTATCAATTTCTTTAAGCACAATTAAAACAAAATAATTTTTGATTCTGAAATTCACAGGAGCGCATAATGTATGAACCCGAGTACGACATTTTATGCACTGTATCACTTCCTCTTCTTTCTTCGTTTCTTCATAGATGGTTTTTAAAAAACCATTGTCTTAAACATTGCTGGAATCAAAAAATGAAAATAACCAAAGTCATTCGTTCAATTCAAAACGTTTATAACTCGAAAAGAGAAATCAAAACAAAAGATCTCATTCGATTAACAGATAGAACAGGTTACAGTTAAAAGTGCACGCAGAAGTACTATTCACCTAGTTTGATAAGAATTAAAGCAAAATAAAAGCTCCGTGGATATGACAGTAGCAGGCGCAAATCCGGGAATTTTCTTCTCCTCGTCACTCGTTATGCGAAACGTCGCTCGTTAAGCGAGTCATTTTTTTACAAATTATTTTGTTCGTTATGCGAATCACTCGTTATGCGAGGTTTCACCGTATATTGATTCATGAAAAACAAAATCCCTTCCCCATCTTTCATGTCACTCCTATTTTGGTGAAACCAAAACCGACTGGCGCATGCGCAAAAGTACGGAGGGTTTTCGTATCTGTAAACGGACAGTATTTTGGAACTATATCTTCCACCTTTTCCCGTCACCGCTCGCCAATGGCTTATTACTTTTATAAATATAAAATACCAAACATATTTTCTATGGTAAGGATAAGACGAAGATCGCGCTGTGGTTTTTTTTTATTTTAGAATTTTTTTCCCCTCATATATTTCTCTTAAAAAATAAAGTGCCGATGCGACGTTCCGGTTCGTTCTGGCTCCACTACACCGCAGCAAATCATGTACAAAATATCTGTTATTCAGTTTTTCATTTTGTAAGATTATCATTCTATGTTTGTGGCATTATTTCATCGTACTTCTGTCCTAAAATGCGTGTTAAAACAAATAATACCGGACAATAAACCGTCTTTTTCAGGGAAACCAAAATGCATCGGTTGAAAATTCCCGACAGGTTGAAAACATCTACTCTTTTTAAAGATCAAGAACTGACAGGTTATTTTTACTCTCCTGATTAACAGAAACAAAAATGAAACTGTTTAAGATAAATTAACAGAAACAAGAAGTAATTGCGTTGAAAACCTTACTCAGGACTGTTTGTTTTAACACTGATGTGATCGTTGACCTTCTCAGGTCAGGGCTTGCGGCGAGTTTTTAACTAAAGAGTAAAAATAAATTTTTCCTGTGAGGATGGGGACAGGAAGTCCATATGGTTCACGGAACTCTTTTATCATGCTCGAGAGACTATTTACTTCTTCTATAAATTGCATATCCTTTTGAGATTCCGAGACCTTAGTGATCGATTAAAAATTATCTTTTTATGATTTTCAAATCTGTGTCTACTATACACACATATAGCATCCAATGGCGACAAATGTATATGAATCAGTTTGAGGGAAATATGATATAAATAATAACAAAATATGTTATGTCTGTTTTTCGCTTCTTCTACTTTTCAATAACTAACAATTTCAATTACCTAAAATGTTTACAGATTATATATAATCTCAATTTAAATACATTGGTTTTTGTCCGATTCCACTACCTATACTCCTTCTCTAGATAGCATTCAAGACTGAAGTACAGAAAATTTGGACATTCTATTTTTATGTAATTTATTCCTATTAAGAAGAATCCGATTAACTTTTTGACGGTTCTTGTGTCTTACTTGTTCTGTAACTATTAAGCAGTTCATTGATTATGTATTGAAATTCGAATTGAGATGACTTGTTATCATTTTAATATGAGTCTCTGAACCACAGAGTCTAATTTTAGTTTTATTTACTTTAGTAGTTTAATGAATGATATTTAACATATACACATCCTTGACTTATGACTTTTTCGACTTGCGACCATCCACACTTAGGACTACAAAAAAACTGAATTTCCAATTTCAAAATAACACGTTATTTCAGTTAATAGTTTTGTTTACAGTAATTACAGTATTATGCATCTTTCACATTATGTACAATAATCATACGTATTATGCATCTTTCACATTATGTACAATAATCATACGCATTATGCATCTTTCACATTATGTACAATAATCAAACGCATTATGCATCTTTCACATTATGTACAATAATCATACGTGCATAGATTGAATTTTTTGTGTTTTATGCGCAATTTTTATAACCGGTTTGAATAAGAACGGTGTTGAAAAATATAAATCCGATTTAAGACTTGCCAATCAGAACGGAACGCGGTCGTAAGTCGAGGCAACCCTGTATTTTCAAGTTTAGCAATAATGTAAACATTTGAATGCCTGCTAACATTTTTCAGTGGGGGCAATTTAATTGACGTCACAGTCACGCGGAAAACACCTCTTGAATATCACCCAACTGATCGTTGTCTGATGCTGTGGTGTGACGTCATATCCTTTTTTTCCGCAAGACTCGCATTGGATTCCAAAACTGGCACGGAACACTTGACGTGTATCATGTGACAATATGAATCAGCAAACTTATAGAAAACTTTATTTAAAAATAATTTTTCGAATTGAAAAAAGTTCAGAAGACGAAAAAGAATAAAATGAATCGTTGGATTAGTTAAGATTAGTCTTTCTAATTTTGTAAGCGATTAAATAATTCAAGTCTTTTTTTAACTAATCAAACTTCATTCCACAAAATCATTTAGTCCTCTCCGATATATTAAGATATAAATTGAGTCTGTGGCTCATTTTTTTAGTTTATGCATTTTACAAAATAAAAGGTAGCCTGACCTATAATATGTAGTACTGACTCAATCAGATATTTAAAAACGCAATGAACATAATATACATTTTTTGTTTGAAAAGCAGATTGAAATACTTAAAACTAAAATTTATTGCGTTTGATATTTATGGTAAGAGTCTGAAATTTCAAATTATGATGTAAGTTTTCGTAATTGATATTCTAAATAAACGATTAGTTATAAATATCAGTACTATGAACGAGTTAAAAAAATAAGAAATTCAATCTATTTTAAATATCGAGTAGTTCCTTTCGAAAATATATCATGAAGGGGAATAAAATGGTAGGAGATAATCCTAACTTGGATAAACTTTGATCTACCTTAGTTAGCATAGAGAGGAAGTAACCTTATTTTAGTGATGAAAGATGCTCATAGTTGACAGCAATCATTTATGAAGCAACAAAGAACACCAGGAAATATATTTTTTTTATTATTTAATTGCTCCATATGTATGCCTTTTTGTCCGCTATATTTATTTCTCACAGATAAGCCGTCTTTATTTCTTAAGAACAAGAAACTTCACTCCGGAAAGCTTTCTCTCCTTTAAAATGGCCTTCTCGTGGGTCAAAACTCTTCGAATGTCTACTTTGCAAAAACCATAAGAAAGGCTCTTTAAAACTGCCTCTCCTTCTTCCCACCTTGCGCATGCCCATTAGCTTCTGCGGGGGTGTCCGTGAGATGCACTTCGCAGTTTCCCTGCCTCGTGTCGGGTCTTCGAAACCGCGCCAACAGTTGATTCTCTGACCAAACGATTTTTTTTAACGGACAATAATATTTCCTTTTATTCGCTTTTTTATATTTTAATTCCGGAGGTATTTTTTTGTTTTCATTTTGTTCCTTTTAAAAGAGTCTCCAAAACAATTCCAAAATGTTAGAAGGCACCTTATCCGTTTACGCGTTCATTGTGATTTTTCCACTAGCTGTGATAGGAGGCCTGCTTTTCCTCATTAGAAATTACATCCGATCGACAGAATATTGTGATGCCGATGCCAGATTCGATGGAAAGACAATCGTTGTCACAGGTAATAAGTTTTTGAATTACTTTTCTGTAGTCTTTATTTTATAAAAATGAAGACATTTATGTCTGTTAACTTTCGAAAATACTTATTTCCATAATAATATGTTGCAAAGAATTTGGTAAATACTAAAACAAGAAAAATTGAAATAAGTGTTGCACTTTTAATATGAGTGATTTAATTTATCAGAGCAAGCAGTAAATAAAATTGAAATCATATTTTACGATAATCCCAACTTTTTTCAGCAGCTAGTTTGAAGAACTATTCCTTTATCAATAAAACATCGATACGATGTACGTACATTTCGTAGAAAAAATTTACGCAGTTCTTTATGATTATTGGATGTGTAATACGTAATATGCTATTAAATTTCTTAAGTAATGCTTTCTCTTAATCTGAATTTATAAAAAAATAGCGCAGTTGTTGTGTATATGCATATATTTATTTAAATTTTTGTTGCTGGAAGCCGGATGTTATCAAATCCTTATAGAAAATATTTCTCTTTCGGAAGTGAAACGATGAGAAAAAAATATTATGTTGAGAAATTTTCATATATCTATTGCAGATATTAATAAGAAAGTTTGTGGCTTAAGATTCTATTTTAATTAATATATTTTCCATTCTGATAATCACTTGTGAATTTGATTTCGTTGCTTAGAGTCAGCTGGGTGTTTTATAAATGGAAGGCATTTGTCTTCCTGTTTGGGTAGAAAAAAATTCCAAGGCGATTCGAACCTCCTGTCCGAAAAATCACAGCAATAAAATGTTTTAGACATTTTTCGTCTGTGTGTTCAAAATATTTTAAAAATTTACTCTTAACTATAGCAACATTAACGACACACAGAAAATGCATTTAGTACTGTCGCTGCTCGCAGATGTATAAACTCAATAACTAAAACAACTAAAAGTATTGTTGTAAAATATACTTAAAAATATTTTCACGAATTTATCAATATTAGTGGAAAAATTTTACAGAAATAACATTGGTATCATTTACAATCTAATTTTTTGAATTGTAACGTAGCGTAAAAAAAAAAAAAAATTGTGCAATAATATGCTCCGAGGTTATTCAGGTAAAACGTTAACATTTCGATGAATTTTTAATTAAATTTTGAAAAACCCTTTCTTAGTGAACATCTACTACCTAAGAAGTAACTACGTGCCCAACTTTAGTAGCTGTAGGCCCAACGTTCTGAACTGTAGAGCGTTTTAGACGATTTTGCATCATGTATCTCGCATACATTAGTATATAGCCTGTAAGCAAAACCATGTTAAATCTCCTCCGACTTTTAAGAGAAACCATCGAATTTTCATTTATCAGTTAAAATGTATCATAAATACGGATAAATGCAAATTAAAACGATAGTTTTGTTTTAAATGGAAATTTGGTTTTATAAGCTACCCATTAAGAAGTTTCTTTAAGAAGACTCTTTCAGAACGGACGGAAATATCTCAAATGTTTTAGTTTTTGGGCTATGGAGAGCAATATTTTTTAAAATTAAGTTTTTGTATAATAAGGTCAAGTTCACTGAAATGAAATATTTTACACATAGTGATCCGCTTTTGAAAAAAATAAAATATAAAAAAATGCTTAAAGTAAATGACCGCGATAGTGTGTGATCGGTTAAAGCAAGGGTTTCAAGCACAAATGCTAACACGGGCCAAATAAACAAGGTCTAGGTTTATAAGGGCCGGAAAAAAAACAATGTAGGTTTAATAGTTCAAAAATGCAGTATAGAAAAAGGAAAAGGACAACAGTAAATTTAATGTTTTCTTCCTGAAACTTGTCATCTCCTCTCTGCTTTCAAATATTCTACTTTGAGGGATATCTTATCCGCAGTGATTGACTTCGAAATTGATATAAAAGGCTATTTTCAGTAATTCTGGATCTGACGGAAGACTTATTTTCACTCATAAGCAAAAAAAAAAAAAAAAAAAAGTCGAGAGGAAAAAAACCCAATTTTAATTCATGACTTTTTTTCCGACACTGTTTTCCAAAATTGTTTGCTTGAAATTGTAAAAATAAGACGGCAAGTATTACCACTTATTAACATTACATGCATAACTTACATGCATTTTTGAAACTTTAATTAATTTCGATAAAAGGATTCGCGAATGTTACTGTTTTCGATGTTTCCTTTGCGTTTTCCGAATGATTACCCAAGGATGTTTTCTAAAGAATATTTTCTTCCGCTCAACAACGTGCAACCTTCTAACACATTTTCCGTGCCATTTTTTCATGAAAATGCATGAATTTCTTCACATTACTATTGAAGTGTTTAAAAACGGAACTGTGTTTTTATTTCCTCCCCCTCTAAATAACTTTTTGAGGTATAAAATATCACCTCCCGATGACGACATTTTACATGCCTCGTATCGTGAAAATCGGCTGTAATGCCAACTTAGACCACTTTTTTTGAAAAAAAAAATATTTAAAAAGAAACATAGTTAGACTTTCTGGCACCGACTCGATTAACGGAGACCTCGGTTAGTAGAGGTCCGGAGAATCGAGGCTCTGCTGCTATATGTGTAAGCATGCTTAATATTTATGCCTGACAAAAGCACAGAGTTCAACTTATTTAATGTTATAACAGTGTATGATACCAGATAAGTGGCAACGGTCTGATGTTGACTTACTTTGAATTTGATTTAAAATGAGAGCAGAGACGAGATGAGTACGAATACGGTTGAACGAAATTGCGATGTACGCAGATACGGAATGTAATAGTTGTGTTTTAATGTTCTAATAAATGTTTGTTCAGTCTTAGAAAAAGTATTATGAATGTCAATCGAGAAGCCAACATATGAAATTAAGAAATGATTAACCATTGCTTAAAAACCAATGGGAGGGCAGTAAATATTAGTTCTTAACCAATAATAATAAAAGTGTTCAGACCAGTCAACAAAGACGGCTAGTTTTTTAACGATTAAAGAAGTGACTTTATTATTCGTAAGTTATCTTATAATTGTTGCGGGATAGATGAAATGGGACAGCTAAGAATGTTAGGAGACTAATTTACTGATGAATAGTTAGAAATGAGTTCTTTTCCGTCTTAAAATCCATCCATTTTATTGATAATTGAAGCGTTGCAGTTTTCATATTTCATTATCGCCAATACTTTGTAACGCCCTTTGTTTCCTGTAGTGTATGTTAATCCGTGCGTTCTAAGTCCTCTCCGGTTACATTTTGGAGGTCCGTTGTAGTTGTGTGAGCGTCGCTTTGTTATGACGTCACAGCATCATCACAGTGTGGCTGTGTGACGTCATACCAATGAAGAGAGACATTGAAGAGAGATTATGGAAATGGATCTGTGTCAAATGTTCGGGATTTTCCAAATGACAAATTATAATTCACTGCGCTGTTTCACACGCAAAAGATTTATGCAAGAAAGTTTAATAGTTTATGGCTTCCATATAAATAATACTCTATATCAGAATGGGACAACGCAACGAATAGAATTTCGAATAACAAAGATAAGTATGATGTGCGCAGTAACTAAAATATTTCTTTATTTTTTAATAAAAAAACAGTTTAAAGAGTTTTTTGAACTAAATATGCAATAATTTTCATTTGAAATAACTGATAAAAAGTTCAGAAGTGTTAATGTATCGAAACAAACAAAAATGATATTAATGACAGGAAGTCAAATTAAGAAAAAATGCTGGATTAGCTGAGAACTGAAACTAATCAAATTTAAATTAAATGCCTGCGTGTAATAAAAAAATAATATTTAAAATATAAAACCATTTTAAACCCCTTTCATTACCAACATTTTACCGATATTTTAGCAACGTTAATTTTTTATTAAATAAAATCAGCAATTTGATAAATTCTTTTAATCATGTAAAATTGAAAAATTTCGGTAGAAAACTGTTCTCTTCAATATGGAAAAATCTTTAGCACATTTCCTTACAAGGAAAAAAGGCAGAAGTAAAGTAATATAATATCGATGAAAATATCAGAAAGCAACTTAAAATAATTTATTACAGTTTAACATTAGAGTAAGATTTGACGAAAGTTCATTTGCATCAACATTATGATTGAAGTCCCGTTAAAATACAATTCGCGAACCTAAATGGGATTCGAGTATAAAAGTTTTGGCATCATCAAAATTTTTTACAACCCTTTCTTCTATCTGATTCTTCGACATCATAGAATAGAAATAACTTTCAAAGCAACCTTGTGTCTCATTCTTTTTAAGTAAAGGTGGCAAATAGTTATGATAACTTATTTTTTAGTGTTAATTGCTAATTTGTAGTAATTAGTTTCTAGTACTTTATACATTAATCATTATTTTTTTATTTTTTTCGCTTTTATATACTTTCATGGTCACAAAAAATGTTTTGGAAGAAAATGAGATAACATGGTTTCTTGTCTGATAAAGTTACGAAAGGAAAAGATTTAATAAAATCTGATTTAATATATTTATTTAATCTATGTTTTAAAATTTTAGAAATTTTGTTCCCAAAATATCGTCTTTAAAAACATATGGGCATTTGACGGCTCTCAAATACTACCATCCGTTTCTGTAGTGTATATAGTACTTTTGTTTCGTCATTAACTGAAAAAAACTATTCCTACACATATACGTAAGTATACTTTAATCGAATCAGCTTTCTGAGTTCCTTTCTAAGGTATATAGCTTGCGAATATCAATTTGGAAACTTAAGCTCTGGTTAGATTATTATTAGGGAGCGAATGGATGTTCAAAAGTCTTCCTTAGGGAGTCAGTTAAAAATCACGCAGTGTCACTTCTAAAGAACAGATGGATTCTGTCAGGAATCAAAAAGAGTTGCTCATTTTGCTGAAATTCGAAAGAGAATGGTCTTAATTCTTTGTTTCCAACCTCAGATGAAGAAACTGTTTGTAGAGAGACAAAGGCTTCCAACATAAAGACATAAAAATTCTGGTTCTAACATGGTTTCTTTGTTGTTATTCTAGACACGTAAGTTCTGATTCATACATGAGGCATCTAGCAGACATGACACATTTCCGCGGAAACGCGGATTTCCGCTTTTTCGGCATCGAATTTAATCATTCTTGGGATAGATGCAAATCTGCATTAAAATTTTTATTAATGTGTTGGGGGGGGTGCTCATGCAAATAAATGAATGCATGTGAAAATTTTACATATGGTTCTAAAGCGAAAGAATTTCGAACTCATAAGATATTGCGTAATCCTGCCGAAAGTTATGTATCGTAAGAGTTATGTATCGGCGTTTTGCCGCGCTTTGGGGGTCAAAGTTTAGCATCGGGAGGAATGCCTGAAGGTTGCATTATTTTCTTTCTCGTTTTGTCCAGTCGTCTTTCGTTTCATCCAATCAGAATTCATTCCGAATACTGATTGGATGAAAGGAAATCATCCACAAATTTCTTCCGATCCGAATTTCGTGAGAAAAAGAGATCGTTAGCTCTCCGTGAAGGAAGCCATTTTATTTTCACTTTCTTTTTAACAATCTTTTCTTCGTTTTTGTTAGTTATTTCGATTTCATTTTTGTTAGTTTTCGTTCCCTAACTTTTGTCTATCAACATAGACATGACACATTTGTACGGATTTCAGCGTTTCCGG
This sequence comes from Araneus ventricosus, assembly GCA_013235015.1. Classification (NCBI taxonomy): domain Eukaryota; kingdom Metazoa; phylum Arthropoda; class Arachnida; order Araneae; family Araneidae; genus Araneus; species Araneus ventricosus. The sequence goes on along the minus strand of BGPR01009285.1, from coordinate 44,940 downwards.
CATCGAATTTTATCATTCTTGGGATCGATGTAAATCTGCATTAAAATTTTTGGTAATGCGTTGGAGGGAGGGGGAAGGTTGCACATGACGTGAATAGCACGCAAACAAAAACTGCTCGCCGTGTGCACATTCAAAATAATGTCAGATTTGATAGGTAAAAGGTCAGGAAGAATATATATTGGAACGTATTCTTCAATTTAAAGTGTTAAATACAAAATGATGAGCAAAGAGCAGTCTGCTGTTGAATATTTTATCCTATCTATCAATAGCATCACACAAAAAAGATTTTTTGTGTGATGCTATTGATAGTAACATGTGCAAAAATTTAAAGTCATCAGGCAAATGGTGCTAGGAGGAACTTGATAGTGAGAAAATAGCAATGAGAAAAAATAAAGAAAAACCCTCGATCAAGGAAAGGGAGCAAAATTTGGAAAATGGAGGAAAATAGCAGACTGAAGCATAAAAGAAAGCTTGAACTGTTATCTCAAAAAATGAGAAACAAAAGTCTAAATAATTATGTACAATCAAAAAAGTTTTTAAGTGGCCATATTTTTTAGTGAGATAATTTTTACCATAGTTTTTATTTTAACAAAACTTTACACGTAATTCATTTTTTATCCATTAATTTTCTTTTAAATAATAATTCTACAATATTTTTCATATCTCAAGCACTTTTTGTATAAATTTATTCATTTATTCTTCAATTAATCATACTTATTTTACTTCTCAGTGTTTCGATTCCGTATTTATAAAGTTCAGCTTTTTTTGTTCTAAGCCTGTGTCATGTCTGATCTAGACATTATGTCGAACTCTTATTTACTCCAAGAAATAAGCTTAAAATAATAGACGTTGCCGAATTTAGACGTGCACCCAGGCTGGACCGGTATTATAACTTCAATTCTATTAAATATTTGGGCTTTAAGATAGACAAATTATGTTACTCAAAAATTCAAAAACTTTTCAATCGACTCCAACCTCAGATGAACAAACTATTTGTAGAAAGACAAAGGTTTGATCCGATATAAAAGCATAAAAATTCCACACTAATATCAGCAGTGTTGTCGCAAATTAAGCAGTGCCGAGACGCTCTGAGCTGGATGATATTGTTGGAGGGCAAAATGAAGCGGATGATGATAGGGGAGATTAAATAGGGGATCACTTCAAAATAAGTTTTTTTACATTTGAAAAGTATAATTATTTTATCTCAATATTGAAATAATAAATCGTCACCACTTTAAAGTTATTATTTTATTTTTGATCAAACATTTAAACAATGCACACTGTAGTTCAAATCAGGAATATAATGAAAATATTAAAGAATAATTCTTTGAAAATTTATGTGTATTTCAAGTTATACTAAAATTAAGTAATTTAAAAGTAAAATCATGACATTGATAAGTAATATAAAAAATATGATGAGTTTGAAACATAAAATGCATTTAAATGTTTGCAACCTTAACGGTTTTCACGTTCTTCCCACCTCCAATCGCTAGAGGTTTCTTATTTTTATTAATTTGAAATCATATTTTCGATGGTAGGATTAGGCAAAGACCGCGATGTTTTAAGAAATTATCGTACAATTTTTTTCTTCTTATTTCTCTCAAAAAAAGCATTGACGGAACGGCGTTCCGGCCAGTTAAGAAATTAGAAAACAGTGCCGGACCGCGGTTCCGGTGAGTACCGGCTCCACTACACACCTGACTAACATGGTTTCTTTGCGGTTGTTAAACCCGTGGAAGTTTGCAGGTTTGACACCATACAGCATTGCTTGTTCAGCGAGATAACTGTATTCCTTCGTCACATTTCAAGAGAGTTAAAGGTCATGTCACTCCTCCATTAAGGAAGTTTAAATACTTCTGCGAGAAAAAATGTTTTTGCGAGAAAAGTAAAAAGTTGCGCGGGTTTCTTCAGAAGAAGTGTACCAGCCTGTGTGATGCATGATGTCTATGAACCAGAATAGAATCGGCGGTGGGAGGGGGGAAATATTTATGTTTGTTTATGCACGGTAGAAAATCTTGGTTCCTGTTTCATATCCACGTGGCTGTTAACGTTTGTCATACGTCAAAAGGCAGGAGGAAGGGAAACCAAAATAGAATATGTTTCCAACTCCCTCTGCATCTACATACTTTTTCGAAAATGGAATGGTTTTATGAACGTGGGTTCTCTCAAGTGTGGAAGAATCAAAAATGTTTTCGCGGACTCATGGGAAAAGATATATTTTAAAACTGGAAAGCTGAAATCTACATCAACGATAAGGCATAGTCCAAATGTTTTTTTAAATAAGTAAAGTAATATATTACTAGCCGCCTTCCACGACCAGTTGTTCGTCCATAATATTAATAGCTCATAGTTATACTTGCAAAGTTAACGAAATCGGCTTGAGGATTGCCAAACTTTTATTTTACCATATCTTTCAGAAATAGAGGATGGTGGGGAGGCAGGCGAACATCGACGCCGTATCTAGGAATCAAGAGCTTTTACATAAAAATTGGCGAAATCTGTACATTGGTCGAGGTTGGGGATTCTGTCAAGGTTTTTCCCCACTGAAAATGTACAATTAAGTAGTATTTTTGATATTTCTCTGGAAAATGAAGGGTGTTGGGGGCAGGCGATCACTGATGTATTTAGGGGTCATAAGCTTTCATATGAAATAAATACTGGCAAAATCGACCTAATGTTTGGAGCTGGGAAATTGGTTCTTTGGTTCTGCCAATTATTTTAAATATCTTGCTATCCTTATTGGATTGTAGCCACTGTTTCAAGAAAAAAGGGAGAATTTTTAATGCACATTAATATTGCATTCTAAACACAATATGAAAGCGTTGGCTTTTAGAAGTCTGCTTTCATCACTTTTGGGTCTGTTTTATTTAATTTAACCTTTGTTTCTATCTAAATGCAAATAAATCTTCATCATGATGACCAGTCGTGTTTATCTGAAAGAAAAAAGTACGTCTTCTTAGAAGAGACTTGTGAATTCATACAAATTACTTAACATTTTCAGAAATATTTTTTCATTTTTTTTTCATTGTGCAAAATAGCCATTTATACTATTAAAGTATAGTTAAATTATTGAAAACTAACCGCCTTCGGCGACCAGTTGTCTGCCGAAAAAATAATTTCAACTGAATCTGTTATGCTTTATTTGATATTCATGGTTCCATTAACAAAGTAATTTTAAACTTCAAATTGCGATAAGCCAGCGTTCTTTTCGTATCCTGCTCCTTGTCTACATGAACGTCCCTAATGGAATTAAGTTTAGTTAAGTTATATTAACGTCCCGTTGTGAAGCAACACGAGGGCTATTTTGGGACGGACCTCGTAATTTTGAACCATGGTCAGATGACGAGGGCGACACCTGAGCTGGCACCCCCCTCTCCAAACTTCCACGCCACACTAACGGGAGGACGTTTGGCCACTACGTATGATTTAGCGGGCGACAGGCCCCATACACGGCGGATCTTTGGTGGAATCGGGTCTCGAACCTGGAGCCCTCCGGCCCCAAAGCCGAGACCTTACCACTAGGCCAAATGGAGTTAAGTAATTGTCCGTGTCATGTTACATCTAATTGGACGTTGTCGGCACTAACTTTGCTTTCTTATTCCTTATGTAAAATATGTATTTGATTTGAACATTAAAATTACTCGGCACATTTTACGTCCAACAGCTTGTTAAATGGCTTAAAAATAGTTGTTAAAAAGAATTAAAAGGTAGAAACTATAATCGTCCAGCTTATTGAATTATTTCCTAAGAAAGTAAATACAGTCGGATACTACCTTAACTTTCAACAATGGAAGAGAAGTCCGCAATTAAATGTTTATTTAAGCAATGAAAACGGTTTAAATTTCATTGTAACAATGAAAAGTTTTGGGTAAACATTTACTCTACGGTGCCCACTTGCTTCTCGCCAATTTTTCTTGCGCAATTTCATTTGCTGTCGCCAAATACTGTTTTGGATGCGCAGTGAGCTTTTCATTGCTCTAATGCGCATGCTTCATTTAAAAAGGAGAGATTGAGCACGCAATGCCTTCGGCATTTCAAGCGTGTACCGGGCAATTTTTTTAACTTAAAAAAACATCAGCGGCTTCGGTTTCTGCAAAGCGGGACACTAGTAGCTTCGCTTTTTCGTTGAGAAGCGAAAACACAGAATAACGTACACAGTTCTGAACCTAAAGTGAATGAAAATGTTCGAAAACGAGAAAAGTGTAGTTAAAACTTCACATACCTATTTTAAATTGGGCTTCCGCTGTCTGAAGCTGATGGTAGGTCGAAAGGGACCAATGCTCCCAGAATTCGGTGTCATAATCAACAATAGCTGTACGAAGCGCACTTAAAGAAATGATAAAATCAGACAAGAATCATACCGAAGAATTCTAAACGATTTTTTTAATCAAATTCGATTGAATCGACTAATCACATGAAACAGATCAATGGAACAAACCAATCAAAACGAATCGTAATATCGCGCCATGCGCAAAACACCGATGAAAAGATCAATTTCCGCGCATGCGCACGTCTCACTCGTTAAAATCACAATTGTGCAATCAAAACAAATGTTCTCTCATCTCCATTCTTGGCGGCAAAGAGTTGGCGATCCTAACAGGAACGAAATAAGTGGGCACCGTAGAGTAAATTTTAACCAAGTTTTGTTGTAAATTATGCCAAAAAATAGTTTTAAAAGGTTATTAAATTTATATTATTAAATTAATCGTACGACAAATTTATTGATAACATTGAAAACATATTTTTTTAAATTTTTGATTGGTGTAAAAATAATTTCTGTGTTACAGTTCTTTCGGAACTTATCAAGGAAAACCGCCAAAATTTTTGCTTAATTGTTTATTAATTAAAATAAAAAGAAAGGGCTCCGAAGTGCACATTCCCACACTCCATAGTATATTTGTGCCAAATTTCGTAGCTCTACATACAGCGATCTGTCCTGTAGAGAGCCAACACGCACGCACACACCTTCTCCTTTATTATTAGTAGAGATATACGACGCATTCAGAATAAAATTGTAATCACAACTTACCCCCTAAATTCTGATTTTGTCCAAGGATCATTGTAGATTGGGGCAGGGTTTGTCTAGAGTTTCATGATGGGATAAAGAACCTCTACTGGGCAGAGAGTATTTTTACGAAAGTATGTGAAATAATGAAATGTTTATGAAACATTTTGATAATAAAAGGACGTACTGATAAACAATACCTGGCTGAGTCATTTGCCTGCGAATCATATTGTTTTCCCTGCTAATCAGTGGGCTTAGTTACCATTATTTTCAACCTGCTGCTAAAACTGCTTTTCTATCGTTTAATTATAGGGGGGAAAATGAAAGTTTTAAATTTTTAGTATTCGGATATAAAGAAAAGCAGACCTTTGTTTCTCTCCCGTGTAAGAAGGATACAGAAACTAATGTATTCGTAAATAACTTCGATCATGCGATTTTAATAATAATTACCCACATTTTAGACATCCTCAGTTCTTTTTTTTGCCGTTATGCTAATCTGTCTGTGTGATAGTGTAACCCTGTGTGAATGTGATAATTGAATTTAACGTTTGACGCTTACGCCAAAATTATCAAATTTCGGTGAAATCCGTCAATTGGAAAATACAATTCATCTTAACACATTCTCTTATAAACTAGGACTAATATACAGGGTGTCCACACTTATCGTCGTCCAATAGCTAATTTCTAAACCATTGGAGACACACATATAGTTCCAATTGGAAAAAAGCTTGAAATGAAGGGGAAAATTATAATATTGTTTTTTGAGTGAATAAATATATTCTTGAAAAAGTTACGAAATATAACTCTTTATACAGTCCCCCGTTCCTGTCAATCGAATTTAGTAAGATATTCTTGACAATCTAACATTCTAAACAAAAAAAAGTTCCACTCTTCTGCGGCTAAAACTGACCGAGTTATGGAACTTTGAATATCGCTGACTTAGACCACTTTACACTATTTCAATAGCCGTCTTGCAGACGATCCACCTATCAATGCGCAGCACTTGCTCGACGAGGTCGCTGATTGGTTAAAAATCATGAAATTCAAAGCTCCATAACTCGCTCAGTTTTAGTCGCAAAAGAGTGGAACATTTTTTTGGTTAAAATGTTAGAGTGTCAAGAATATTCTATGAAATAAGACTGATAGGAACGTGAAACCTTATCGAAAGTTAGAATTCGTAACTTTTTCAGAAATATATTTAGTAATTCAAAAAACATAAAATATAATTCTTCCCTTTATTTAAAGCACTTTTTCCAATTGGAATTATATGTCTATTTCTAACGGTTTAGAAATTAGCTAATGGACCACGATAAGTGTGGACACGCTTTATACAGGATGTTTACAAAAGAATACTCCAACTTTGAAAGGCTATTATATCCCTTACAAAGCAAGTAAATGCACCATTCTACGAATAGTAATGAATGAGAAGTTCGTAAGTTCTTTATTCGGCGAGATGAAGGATTTTTTCAGCCACTACCGGCGAACATTGACGATCTGAAGACTCGTATAATAGTAGACAATCAAGACTGTTATATCGAAAAGTGTGGGATGAGTTCCCCTATCGACTGGATATCGTTCGTGTCTTCAGTGGTGGTCACATTGAACATTTAAAATCTTATTAACTTTAAAATGTTATTTTTGATTTCATTTGTGCAAAAAAGTTGTGACTCTTTTAGTTTTGTAATATCAGCCCTTAAAAGTTGGGGTATTCTTTTGTTAACACCAGTGGCGAATACAGGATTCGGGTCGGGGGGAGGGGGCTGAGGTCATAAAAATTTTGTATCGTCGTGAAGAATATCAAACCTCATAGCCGACAAACCAAAACACTTTAACTTTACAGACTTTTCTCACCTGACATTAAGAATCATAAAGAACACTACAATACTTTCGATAATTTGATAAAAAATACAATGAAATAAGTAGCCAAAAAATGTTTCCGACCGGGTCAACTCTACAAGTACAAATAGAATGACTAGAAAAGTAGGCAAATTTTCGAGCCTGTCAAGCCAGAAAGCAATGTTGTCAAGTTTTTATTATTTTTTTTAAAAAAGGGAAATTAAGAACAAACAGTTGTAGTGATTTAAATAAAATCAAAAATTCTGCCAGTTCTGGGGGGGGGGGGCGGCAGCCCGATACCCCCCCCTGGATTCGCCACTGGTTAACAGCCCTTATATAGAGATCATAAGTGATATACTGATGAAAAAATACTTCCTATTATTATAAACAGTATTAAACATATGAGCGAATTTATTGCACACAATTTATGTTCCAAAGCTCTGTGAAGATGGTACTCGATATGTTTCTATTAACCCTCTGACTGCTTATACCGCGATTTCCGCGGGTAGGAAGCATCCGCTGCATCCTGCGATTTTCGCAAGCAAATATGGTCACTATTTTTCAATTCCTACTATTAGTTCACACTCTCCCTATATATTCTTGTTCAAATTTTCAGTCGTTAATAAAATACTTTTTATTCATCCACTCAAGTTCCAATACATTTTTTAAAACTTGTAGTGGATGACACTTGATGTTAATACAGTTTTTTCAATTTTTTAAAAAAATTTGTTGTTGACCTAAGTAGGAATTGACTAATTTTTTTTATAATACTTGTTATGTATTGAATCATATTATACTAATAAATCTTTGCATATAAATAACAATTCACTTGGTTCAACGGTATTTGAACATGCTTGCAAACGTTGCATCTGAATAGTGATTTAAAATAATTAGACAGCCAGAGGGTTAACAAAACATAGATATTTTTTTTTGAGAAACAAAACAAAAACCGTTCTTCTAATGGCGGAATAAAAATTGCGTGGAAGAAACAACAGACTTCTTTACCAAAACGGACCATCTGGTATCATCAGTTTTGATGAAACTCGGCATTTTGTCACGATGAATTCACTTTTTCACACTTGTTAGACGAAAGTTAAAAAAGATGTTGGAGCTAAGCCCAGAAATCGGCACACATTTTCTGCTGCTTCACAATGACAACGGCTAGCCTCGACACTTCGAACTGCCAATATTTTTTAAACCAGAAATATAAATACATTTTGCTCCATCTGTTCAAATTCATTATTAGTTTAGGACATAAAATATGTTTCGCTCCACGACTTTTTCTCTAATTTCGATTTCTATTAATCATTATAACGTAGTTCAAAATTCAACTTCATAACTTTTAGCGTTTAGATAATTCTAGTGGTTCTGACCCCTAGTGGGGTTGCGTAAACATTGGTAATGAGCTTCTTCAATGCAAATCAGTAAAAGAACTCAAAAAGTCAGCGTGGTGGTGGTTTTAATCCCGATCTAGAATATCAAGCCAAGTTCGTGGGTTCATGATAAAGGCGAAGTGACACATCTTCAGTGGTCAAAACGACCTTTGAGCAACCCGAGGTTGAACTCTGACATAGATCCAATTTATAGGGGAAGGTTGTATTCCTGGGAGACTTTCAGAGGAAACTGGCCCACATCTGTGTTCTTGGAAGAAAATATCCAGCAGCCAGCTCGATCTTGACGAGCAGTAATTGCTTAAACGCACATCGATGTACCAGTTCTTTAATAATACTGGTAAGAGCACAGCCAGAAGATAGCAGCCACATCCTTTTCCTCCAACTCATAATCCCCAACCATTCCTTACCTTGCCTTTCTGCGGGTCGCGTTGGCCTAGTGGTAAGATCTCGAGTTCGGGGTGGAGGATTCTTGGTTAAAAACCCGATTTCACTAAAGATACGCCGTTATGTGGACCTGTTATTACGTGGACCTGTTAAATCATATGTAGTAGGCCAAACGTCCTCCCACTTTTGTACTGTGGAAGTTTGGAGGGGGGTGCCAGCTCAGGAGTCGTCCTCGTCATCTGACCGCGGTCCAAAATTTGGCGTCCGTCCCAAAATAACTTTCGTGTTGCTTCAAAACGGAATGTTAATATAACTAAAATAAAATCAAATAATATAAACGAATTTTTAGCTTGCCTCGTTGCTAGTGGATTTAGTCATCTTGATTTAAAGCATTTCATGGACATATTCCATGAAATATGTGTAGTTAAGTTTCCATTCGATTATAATTACTCAAAATTTCATTTCCGTATTTTTTTTCTATTTGAAGTCACGTAGAGATTTTTGTTTTATAAATGGAGGGCATGAAATAGTTTTGCAAGCAAAATAAGGTCGCGAGTGGAATCAATTTAAAAAATCCCTGTATTTGAGAACTCTTTAAATATAGCGGGTGGAAAAATCATTGGAAAAGCATAAACTTTTATTTTTAAGCTTGAAATTCCATTTAAATGAATTCATTCCTCGAGAACCGCAGATCTTGTTCGATTTCTGCTTTATTTTATTCGAATAAGACATTTTTTTCAAAATGCATTTAGTTCTGATTTCGAACAAGCAAAAGATTTAAATCGAGGCAATTTAGAAAAACGTGTCTTCCAGCGCGTGCACAGATGTTTCGTCCGATCGAAAATGTGCCGCGAAAATGCAGAATTATTTATAAGAAACAGGAAGGATTCCAGTTCCAGACAACAGCACGAACATTTCGTCCTGCGTGCCTTAAAATAACTGAAGCGCATTGAAAACACCCAGCTTATCTGTCTCCAAGTCCTGCCAACACGTCTTGACTTTCAGCGATACTTCAATACCCTTCTGGTTACCAAGAAATTTATTAATGCTCTTATTTTAACACAGAATATGTTTTATAGACGGTACAGGAAGCTGAAAAATGTGGTACAAAAATTCAACACAGAAACTGATACGCGAAATCTGCCTCGAGACTATTATGGTAATACATTATTCGTTGAATGGTTGAAATAAAGCTTTTACTCTTAAAAGATATTTTATTGTTAAGTAAATATAAATCAATCACGAAGGCAGATTTTTAAGATTTTAGACAAAAGGTTTTAATGTGGATTTAGTCAGTATTTGATATTATTTTAAATGCGAAAGAATCTGTGTAGAAACCAGCGTGAGTGGTCCCCCCTAGATTGTCTCGTATACTCCCTGATAAAAGTGTCATGTCTCCGCCGGAAAATTGTGGACCTTGGGCAAGACCGGGACCGCTGCGAGTACTCAGATCTTTATTGCCCTTGGTATCGTAGCGGGGGTGTCCCTCCCCATGCATCTTCCGCGTGAAGTGACACAATGTTTTGTGCTTCGTAGTATAATGAGGTCCGTAGTGTTCCAGGTTCGAAACCCGATTCCACTGAAGATCCACCGTGTATGGGGCCTGTTGCACGCTAAATCATACGTATTGGCCAAACGTCCTCCCGTTGGTGTGGCGTGGAAGTTTGGAGAGGGAGTGCCAGCTCAGGTGTCGTCCTCGTCATCTGACTGTGGTTCAAAATTACGAGGTCCGCCCCAAAATAGTCCTCGCGTTGCTTCAAAAAGTGACGTTAATATAGCTAAACTAAAGCTAAACTCATAGTATAATGAAGAAAACCGAGTGTGCATTTTGAACGTCTTCTTTTCTTCCAATTGGAACCAAAATTTGATACATATCTACAATTTTTGTCAGAAGACCATATACCTAGATTCATTTATCTAGGTTGTTGCGTTTTTGAGTTATCGCGTTCACATGCACGAAAATATACAGACGGAAGACTGTTCACCCTTTGACAGATTTGGTCCAAATTTTGATACAGATCTACAATTTTGATGAAAAAACTGTGTACCAAATTTTATCACTCTCGCTATTTCCGTTTTCAGTTATCGTGTTCGCATGTGCATGGACACACGGACTTTCCACTGACAGATTTCATCCAAAATTTGATAGAAATCCATAAATTTGGTGTAGAGACCTCATACCAAATTTCATCCGTCTTGCGCGATGCGTTTTTAAGTTATCGTTTTCACAGACGGACAGACAGAATTCCAAAAATGTGTTTTTCGGACTCAGGGAGGTCTGAAACGCCTAGGTTCACCAAAATATGAATGTCGAATTTTTTGACGATTACAATACTTTCTCTTTGTATACTTCGTGTACGAGAAAGCAATGTATCATCTAGTAAAATGAATCAAATTTCTTAGAAAAGAACGATACCAGGAAAAAAACACGATTCAAAACTCGTGTAAAGCATACTTACAGTCTAGTGTTTTATATGACGCATAAATTAATGATTTTCCTCCTTTTTGCAATTTGGCAGAATATTTTTAAAAGAATATATTTTCCTACTCATTTTACTGGCTTACAAACTAATACTCTTCAAATTAAAATTGGACATTATGGAAATTTCTTTATCAAAAATTTTCCCCTCCTCTAGAATTTAGACAATAATAACGTTGTGTCAGTTAAAGGAAAAGCCATTAATAGACTAGTTTAAAACTATAAGACATATATGAGAAATATTTAATGATGCAGGTAGTTTAATGAAAGTGTAGCAAGTTTTACTTTGTTTTTCTGAAATGCGCTGTCTCAGATAAAAATTAAACACTTCAATAATTTTAAAATTATTTCGTCTTCAAGAGCAGGCTAAATATTGCTATTATTAAAATGATTTTTTTTGTATCTTTCTTCTTCTACATGACATATTCATATCAATGGATGTTGAAATCTTGCATGTGGTAGAGTAAAAGAAACTGTAACAGAAATTTATAGATCGAAATTTTATTAAAAGCAATGGGATTTACTATAATTGCTTTATATACTTATATCGACAAAGCTCATAGAATAAAATGGTTAAGCTACATGTTTACGCTAATTTCTTTGTAAAATGAATTTAGTCTGTAAAAGTGGAAGATTATCCCTATGAGTTTAAATGATTTCTTTTTAATATTTTTTTATTTTCTCGTATACGAAGCATACAAAGAGAAAGTATTGTAATCGTCAAAAAATTTGAACTCGAGATTTTGACGAATCTCCACGTTTTAGACCTCCCCGAGTCCGAAAAACACAATTTTGGAATTATGTCTGTGTGTCTGTGTGTCTGTATGTCTGTGAACACGATAACTCAAAAACTATTAGAGCTACGGGGATGAAATTTGGTATGTGATCTTAAAATTAATAAAATAATATAATTTTCAATCACTATAATGAAAAACCTCCTGATAGTCATTGGATTCTGTGTAACAGTAGGTTTGAAATTTTTTAGCCACACGGGGAAGGGGAAACGGCACCTTTTTGGGGAAGTATACGAGAAAGTTTAGGGGAGAACACTCCCGCTGGTTTTATTTTTATTCCATTTCATTCCTGTGCAGAATTTTTTTCCTTCAAATCCGGCATGAGCTACATCCATCTTTGCATTTATTGCAGGAAAATGATGGGTTTTATGTGTTCATAGTGTTTTGCAATTTTATCTTTAAATACATCCTGAATCTTTTTGAAGTTAATTATTCAGTAATACTAAATATAAAGTTCATGCACAGCAATTTCGTGTTTCTTGGATCATTGCGTGCTAGGTTATTTGATTATTGTTTTAACGTGACGTAAGTTCTATCCTCTTTTTCTTCGTCACAATCAACTTCTGAAATAAGATATTTATTACAAAGCCTCGTAAGTTTTCTTCATAAGAGTCTCAAGTTCAGAAGCAGTAATTTTAAGAAAATTCAAAATCAAGGTGTACTACTGATATGTAACATGATACTTGAGCCAAATTGTTTTATGCTTTGAATAAAAATTGATAATTAAGATCAAATACGCTGCATGATTTCGTTATGAGCGAATAGTAGAGATATATTTATTCATAAACTATCATCCATCGGCATAGATATGAAAATTTTGTTGTATATTATATTGTTTCTACTTATATTGTCGTATATTATAAGATGTCAAGAAGAATCAAAGTAAATTCAACTTTGCAGATTTATTTATTTATTGTACAGAGTTGTCTTGGCATCGTTACTAGTGATACAACAAGAGAGACAAAATAAACAGATTTACCATCGAAAATATGAAAAAAAAAACTTTTAAAGAAACAGCAAAAGCAAGGGAAAAAACACTTAAACAAATAAAATGAGGAGGAAACAAAGCGATGTAGAAGCGGTTGCAAGACAGAAAGAATTTTTCAAGTGCTGTCAGCTTGATCTTAGCATTTTTGTCCAAATTCAACAGGCTTTGGAGGGATGTATCGGAGTAAACAGGGTTAAAATCTTGAATTTCTTTTAAGGGCTGAAGTCGTGGATCACGGAATCTTGGACAATGAAAAAGGATGTGTGAAATAGTTTCTTCAGCATGGACACAAAATTAACAGTTTGGAAAAGAGACGATATAGAATCTATGAAGGAGCTTATTAGTAGGAAGCATATTAATTTGAAATTTTATTAAAAGGACGTCACCTTTCCTTGTTTTGTTCATGAGTTTATGTTTTTTCTTTACTGTATCCAGATGTTTAGTCTTGAAAATATTTGCATGTTTTCCAGCAATTTTCTTTTTTGTCATTATGCTTCTTTCTGATAGCGACAATGAGATCTTCTGCAGCAACAATTTGCCACTTTTCTGTGTTCTCATTTGCTGATTTTGCAAGTTGATTTCCGACGTTTATATTTCTTTAAAATATCAAACATTAATTTGTATGATGCACGTGGCATTTCTTATAACTTTTATTTAACACTAGCTGGTATGCCCGGCGTTGCTTTATGTCTAATATTTTTAATGAAAAAACTATTTTTGTATAGAAAATTATAATAAAAAAACTCTTTATCGTCTGAAACGTTTTTACTTCAAATTTCGTTCATAAATAGTTCTAATGTTTTGGGTCAATTAATTAAATAGTTAAATTTTCATCAATAAAAAAGCGTTAAAATAAACCAGATCAATAATTGTTCCTGATATAAATTATGAATCTTCCGCTTTTAAACTTTTCTTTAGTATTCTTCCAGAATTTTGTTTATATGTTCCAGCAACAGCTCTTCATACGTATTCTTGTTCTTTAACAATAAAAAATACATTCATACAAATTGTGAATTTTATACAGAATTGAATTTTTTAAAAAATTAGTGAAATGAGAGCAACAATTTTGAACGCAAATTAAATTTGTGTCACTGAAAAGCCATGTTTTAGACTTTAACATAGTATAAAAATAGTTATTGTATCATAACACTTTCGAAAGATATCATGGAAAAACGCAAAATTGTGCTTAAGTTTTAATTAACTAAAGTTTTAATTAACTTTTGGGCCTTTTAAAGTTGACAGTGATCTTTCACTTCTTGTATAAAATATTTATAGAAATAAAAAGAAATTTGTTCAAAGTCTTACCGTTGTCTCAAAGAGGTATCTATAAATATGCTTTATTTCAAAAATTTAAAAAAATTATGAAATTTGCAGAAAACATTGTACAGAAATAAAATTGATTTAATTGATAAAGTAAAATTTTAAAGTTTAATATGGTATAAAAATATTTTTTATCGGACAATTTGCTCCGAAGCTATTGCGGAAGAACAGTTTCTTTTAATTTCTAATTAACTTGCTGTTTAATTAACTTTTGGACCTTGAAAGTTCATAAGTGTGTTCCCCTTGTCTTAAATAAGTGTGCAAAATTTGGTTGAAAACAGTCCATTGGTTTAGGAGGAGATGTGGAACATAGCCACATACATATATAACCACAATGACTTTTATTTATATTAAGATTTAAATAAGCCAAAATTTCAGAAATAAAGGTAAATTATTCTAACAACGGAGTAGCTATAAATTTACGTTGCAGGTAATTAACAATTTAATAAATTTTGAAAAATTAATAAAAATTGAAGAAAAAATGTCACAGACATAAAATTGGTATCATTGAAAAGGTAAAATTTGAACTTTAAGATGGTATAAAAATAATTTTTGCCGGATAATTTTCTCCGAAGTTACTGCGGAAAAACGGTTTCGGTTAATTTCTAATTAACTGGCTGTTTAATTAACCTTTGCATTTTGAAAAGTTGACAGTAATCTTCCCCTTGTCGTAATTAATAAGTGTGCGAAGTTTGGTTGAAATCAGTGGCGTGGTTTAGGAGGAGATGTGGAACATACAAACATACATACCCACAATGACTTTTATTTATATTAAGACTAGAAGTGATGTGTCTCGAAATATAAAAATATTTTGAATTACTTCCCAGGTTACTTATGCCTGTAGAAGGAATTTAAAAGAATTTGTCTTAGGTTACTATTTATAAATTGGTCGATTGGATAAAAACGTTGCTCAGGGTGGAAGCTGTGCCCATTTACTTTTAACTTTCGTGCAGCCGGTATCAGTTGATTGCAAAATTACAATTTGATAATTGAAACTATTTTCAAGTATTTTAACTATTCATTCAAGAAAATTCATTTGGTTATTCTCTTGATTAAAGGTTTATAGGATCAATGACAGTAATTTGGTAACTGTCACCGAGGCATCACATCACAGTAATTTGGTAATTGTCGCCGAGACATCACGTCACACACATCACAGTAATTTGGTAACTGTCACCGAGTATGTCATCTAACAATTAACTGCACGTTTTCTTACCTTACATTAAGACTTCTTTCGTCTGCAAGAATGGGCAGTGGATTAGAAAATTAAACCGGTGCGGCGCACTTTTCATGTATCACATGAAAACGATTTGACCCCATTATCTTCTCATGGTAAGTTGGGAAACCTGAAATGAAGTCAATTAGGAACAAGATTAGTGAAAGCAAATTTAAAATATTTTACTTCACGATTACAGAAGATGTATTTTGTGTTTTGTCATTGATCTCATTTTAGTATACGCTACTTTTTTGCCCCTATTGAAGAGTATCATTTATACCATGAGTTCTTAAGCTGAGGTGCAAGCACCGCTGGGGTTACGCAACGGATAAGTTAGGGTACTCGAAAATAATGTTGGTAATGGCGGAAAACACAAAATATAAGGGTTTAAAATGGAATAAAAAGTTATAGAATTTTGTTTCCCGAATTCGCGTGAAAAGTGAAAGTTATACAAGTCCGAAAGTCTACTGAGTCACAGTGAAAGAAGAATACTAAGAATTCAGTGTTAAAGCAATAAAATATCGTCACTTAACAAGCAACACCACCTATCTCAATTTTTTGAAATTTCAAAGCGGAAAAAATTACTCACTTTTTCGTAACCAATAACGAATATTTCCGAACTTTTTTTCGCATTTAGTAGGAGCATCTGGTCTCATGTTCAAATCGGATGTTAAAAAAATTCGGAAATATTCGTTATTGGTTGAGAAAAAGTGAGTATTTCCTTCCGCTTTGAAATTTCAAAAAATTGAGATAGGTGGAGTTGATTGCTTAGCGACGATATGTAATACCTTTCAAGAACATAGAACTTGTGGAAAGAACGTAGTCATTTTATGTGCATATTAAAAAGAAAAAAGAAGTTTGACGCATCTCCCTCCAGGCATGACATTGTATCTGTCAGCTCCATGAAACAAGTTTAATGATCGCATTGAAATTGTCTTCCATTTGAAAAATTAATTATCATGATGTTCATCGTAAGTTGGTTTGAGATTATTTCAATGCTATTTTCATTTGTCAGCGCGTGGAACTAATACTATTACAAAAATTGGAATACAACGTAAAATCAAAAATGAATTCTACAATGTTATTAAGAAGTTAATTCGAATCGTTTGAGAAGTCTTTAAGCTGATCTAAGCCCTTAATATTATTTAAAAAAAACTTCTAGCGAAGAGTTGGTTGGGGAGAATGGCAGTAGGAGGGTACTCAAAAATGAAGAGTATTGAAGGGGTGGGGGAGAAACTAAAGACTGGGAACCGCTGATATATACGAATCACAAGGGTGTAAATTCTTTGAATGAACAGTTTTGAATTTTGTTAGAATCAATTGAAATTCCTTCCTTCTTTTTTCAGGTGGCAGCAGTGGCCTGGGCCGAACACTGGCCGCCGAGCTGTGCAAGAGAGGCGCTCGAGTCATCGTGGCCTGCAGGACAAAGGCAAGGAGAGACTCGACGGCCTATTTCCTCAGGAGCAAAACGGGCTCCTTCAATCTGAGAACCATGTTCATGGACTTGAATAGCCTCGATTCTGTATTCGACTTCTGCCAAGACTTGGTCGATACCGAAGAACGAATAGACGCAATTGTCAATAATGCGGGTAACGCTTTAATTTATCGATAATACTTTAATAATCCCCTTAGTTTAATATGTTTCGAATCATAATACATCTAGATTGTAAGATTTAATCCTAGACTTGTAAGATTAAGCTGTGATGTATATGGAGTCAAGTACGTTTTTTAGCTGTTTTAATAAACTGATTAAATTAACATTGCTAATATTAATAATAAATAAACAATTTTGAATAAATTAACAATCAATTTAGAACGTAATTTACTTATTACATGTTTAACTTGAAGTAGGAAAGTTTATTAAGTGTAAAAATTTTAACAAAACAATCGCGATTAATTTTTAAAATTAATTAATGTAGTTATAATAAAAGTTCGAAATGAATTTATAAAATTACTTTTTCTGTACCTATTTACTCAAATTACATGTAAATCAGAAATAAAAAAAATCGTGCAGTGTGGGGTTATGCTGGAGCTTTTGGCGCTTTTTACACGCAGTACAACTTTTGGTACTTCTGAAGAGATACTTCTCCGATATAAACCTACATATGTACCACATAATAAGCATTTACTAATGTTGCTTGGAAAATTGATGATCATTTATTGACGATCAACGATTTTGTAACTTATTTTATGTAGATTCCTTATAGCAGTGGCGAATCCGAGGGGAGAGGGTGCTATGGAGCTGCAGCCCTCCCCAGAGCCAGACCAAAATTCTTGAATTTTTTTTCAAATCATTACACCTGTCTGTCCTTAACAGGGGTGTAGTCACAAAATAAGCAGTACCGGAACGCTCTAACCTGGGCGACAAAAATCGCGCTGTTTTAAGGACGTTTCACAAGTTTTTCTTATTTATTTCTCTTGAAAAGAAAGCAGTGCCGGAACGGCGTTTCGGCTCCACTACAACCCTGGTCCTTAATCTCTTTTTTTTAAAAAATAAAACGTGGCAACATTGCTTTCTGGCTTGACAGGTTTGAAAATTTTCCCACTTCTGTAGTCATTCCACTCGTACTTCGTTAACGGCGTCGAAAACATTTTTTGGCTAGATATTTCATTTTTTACTTTCTCGTATACGAAGTATACAAAGAGAAAGTATTGTAATCGTCAAAAAATTCGAACTCGAGATTTTGACGAATCTCCACGTTTTAGACCTCCCTGATTCCGAAAAACACAATTTTGGAATTATGTCTGTCTGTGTGTGTGTCCAGTGATGTAAAATACCCAGGTATTTATTTTTAAGGGTAAATACCCTGGGTATATACCCGGGTAAATACCCAAAATGGGTATTTACCTGGGTATTTATTTTTGAATTACCTCTATTCATATAAAACACAGGCACTAATGAAATATGATGTCTCTATATAATATAAATATGTATAGAATATATATTGAACATAAGATAAGGTAAAAAAGAAAACTTGTAATATATGAACCTTTTAAATTCTATAAAAACTAAAAAAATGAATCAGAAAAAACAAAAACGCAGTACTATATCATGAATCTTACATAAAATACGTGGCTTAAATATCAATCTTTTTTAAAACTCAACTAAATTTTAAAAAAAGAAAATGTTGAGTTTGGTTTTAAAATGATAAAGAGCTGATAATAGAAACTAAAATGAAAGATACAATTGTTTGTAATTCTTTTTGGATTAATTAGTCAAAGGTAAATTAGCAGATGTTTTAGTTCTACAGTTTTTAAAAGTTAATTATTCTGAAAGTAATATTCACTTATATTACTTTCAACAAAAGTGAGTTATTTTTGTAACAAGATTTCAGGAACAAGAAATGTGAATTTTTTGTTGCTGAATCTGATGTATTATTTGACGGTACAGTAGACATACAAACTCACACTCAGTTTCCTGGTTAGACGGTATTCATCTTGATCATGAACATCAAAACTTAAATTATCTTAAAACTCTAAATTTGATGTAAGTGTCATGGTTGGAATCTGATTAAAAGAAAATTCATGAACTATTTTATCCCTTTCAAAACCGTTTTAATCTACCAAGACTTTCGAAACATTTTTCCCCCTCCATTTTGCTTGCACTGGCAAGTTTGTACTTAACATTATAATACTTACATTGGATACTTTTATCATTCTTAACTTTAAAAGCTCCAAGAAGGTAACTTTCCCCTTTTTTTCACTTTTTAATGCAAAATTTACAGTAATATTAATATACACGAAGTAAGTGACTAACTATTCATAAATCAAAACAAGAATGTTTGACTTCCAGCATGGCAATGTGAGTAAATTACGGATCACAAGATTCACTGGTACTGTCTGACTCTACTAATAATTAAGGAGAATGTGTGTGTTTTGGAGCACTCTACAGGACAGACCGCTATGCCTAGAGCAATGAAATTTGGCACAAACATACTTTGGAGGGTGGGAATGTGCACCTATTAACCGTTGTTTTTTAAAAATTTTAATTAATTAAAAATTAAGCGAAATTTTGGAGTTTTTCCTTAATAACTACCGAAAATAGTGCAGCACAAAAATTATTTTTACACCATCTAAAAATTTAAAAGCGTATCTTTTCAATGATAACAATTAAGTTTTCATTTGGTTTTTTCTCTAATTTTAATAAATTTTTAAAATATTTTTTCATTCATTGTTACAATGAAATTCAAACCGTTTTCATTGTTTAAACAAATATTCAATTGCGTGTTTCTCTTCAATTGTTGAAAGCTAATATAATATTCTATTCGATTTTCTGTTCTTCCTTTATTTAATCAATTTTTCTGTGAAATCTGTAAAGAAAGTCCTCAAGATAGTAAGTATATAAAGAATTAATCCAGTAAACTGAACGGTTATGGTTGCTATGTTTAAATTCATTTTATTAGTATGTTTTAATCCAATTAACATGCTGCTGGACGTAAAACTTGCCGTGTTATTTCGATGTTGAAATAAATTTGTTAAATTAAAATTCGCGTCGATTACGTACAATTAAATGTAACTTGGCATGAACAGTTACTTGACTCCATCAGGGATTTTCATATAGACAAAGAACAGAACAAGTGCAAGGCTACGTCAAGAACGCGGAGTAAATCTCTATCGCAATTTCAAGTTTAAAATTTTTTTTGTTAAGGGAACCGTGAATATCAAACTATACACAAGAGAGTTAGTTGAAATTATATTCCCAGCGAACAAGTTGGTCGCCGATGGTGGCTAGTATAACATAAATGGCGTTAAAAATATTATTCTATTGTAAGTGACAAAGTTTCAAACCGTGAAAACTAAATTATCCCCCGATCCCGTTAAGTTTTAGAATACTTTATTCTGAATCCTGATAGCAATTGTTTTTTGTTTATATAATTTATTCAAAGCTACATTTTTTTAAATACAGAATACCCAGTTTAGGGGTACATATTATTTTTTTATTTCATTTTGAATCATCATTCGCAAATATTTAAGAAAAAAATACCCAGTTTTGTGGTATTTATAATTTTTGTGTTTCAGTTTGAATCAACATTCGGAGATACGTTTTTTTTTTTTTTTCAAAATATCCAGTTTGGAGGTATTTTTAAATTTTATATGTTTTATTTTGAATCATCATTCACAAATGCAATTTTTTTCTCAAAATATTCAGTGTAAGGGTATTTGTAAATTTAATGCTTCATTTTGAATCACACCATTCTCAAATACTTTTCTTGCAAAATACCCAGTTTTGGGTATTTATAAGTTTTAAGTTTAATTTTGAATGACCATTCATAAATACTTTTTTCAGGAGGTATTTATAAAACTCTGTATATTTCTTTGTGAATCAGCATTCGAATTCTTTTCTTTTCGCAAAATACCCAGTTTTTGGGTATTTACCCAGGCCTTGGGTAAATACCCGGGTATATACCCAAAAAATATTTACCTACCCACTGGGTATTTACCCACCCCACATCACTGTGTGTGTCTGTGTGTGTGTCTGTATGTGTGTCTGTGTGTGTGTCTGTGAACACGATAACTCGAAAACTATGAGAGCTACGGGGATGAAATTTGGTATGTGGTCTTTAAACATAATTTGTAGGTTTCTATCAAATTTTGGACAAAATACGTCAACGGGAAGTCTGTCTGTATGTATGTCCGCGGTCATGTGAACACTATAACTCAAAAACTTGAATAGCTAGATGGATAAAATTTGGTACACAGTTTTATCGTCATGAAAGTAGGCCCGTATTAAATTTTGGGCCAAATCCGTCAAAAAGGGGCGTTCAAATTGCATATTCAATTTCTTTTAATCCGATTCTCATGCCTCAAAGTACTGGTAGCAATCTGTTATTGTTGTAAATTTTATTTACAACAATAAATAATGTTCTCAAACATGAATTGTAACAAATTTTTTATTGTTGTAAATAAAATTCAAACCGATCTCATTATTTCAGCAAATCTTTTATTTACGAGCTTTTGCAATTGTTACGATTGTGGTAGTATAAATTGTTTTCTTGGGAATTCAATTCCAAAGCAGAATTTTCGCTTTAGTATTCATTTCATTGCCTATTTTATCTCACCTGCTTCAAAGTAATATTTTTTTTGAAACGTGGCAACAGATATTTGATTTCAGGTTTGTTGGTTTGTTTCACTTTCTCGTATACGAAGTATACAAAGAGAAAGTATTGCAATCGTCAAAAAAAATTCGAACTCGAGATTTTGACGAATCTCCACTTAGAAAGTATACGAGAAAGTTTAGGGGAGACCACTCCCGCTGGTTTTATTAAATTATCGAAAGTATTGTAGTCAAGTGAGTAAAATTCAAGAGTTTTGATTTATATAAGCTATGAAGTCACGACGATACAAGTTTTTGTGACCTCAGCCCTCTCCAGACCAAAATCATGGATTCTCCACTGCTTTATAGGAATACTGCCTACCGCAATGGTTTCCATGGCACAACTTCGGGGAAATTTCTGCACTTTTTTCCGGATCATAGTTACTGGAACTCAAAACTACCTCTCCTTTAAATATTTATATACAGGGTGCCCATTAAAGTCCTTTCCCCCTTAACTGCAGAACGATTGAAGCTACAGTCATAAAAGTGGTGTCTATGTATAATAAAGAGGCCATGCTGTAAGCGACCGTTTACAGCGCCACCTGGCGGCACATTGCTCATTATGGTTCCTATCTTGAAAACGATACGGGACAGGGAAAAAAGCCAAGTCAAGTTGTAGAACATCATCGATTTAGTACAAAAAGACATCTTATGAAACACTGATTTACTCAAATGTCTAGAATCACTAAAATAAACCTATGTTTCCCTATATAATGTATTCCAAAACATGTGAGCGCTACAATAGTGTATTTTCAACCTGGCTCATAATATCAGGGCCGGATTACTAAATAGGCAAAGTAAGCAACTGCTTATGGGCCCCGCAACTTTTGGGGGGCCCGAGATTTTTTGTGGTATTTTCAGGGTAATCTAATTATGGGCTTACGTTTGACCTAGAAGGATGTACTTAAACATATTCAAAATAAGTAATGCTTAAATTTCAGATCATTATTCTTCGAATTTTTTTTTCATATTTTCAAATTTGCTTACTTATCATTATTGTCCAGTTTTTTTCGCAGTTGGCTGCCTAATTCAGAAGTCAACAGCTGTGGAAATCTTTGTATTAGAATATTAAGATTCTGTCAAAAAATATTTTATACGTTTTTAAATCTTAAATTTTTGTTTAAAATTAGTTTTAAATTTAAATTTTTTTACACATGATTAAATTTTTTTAAATAATAAAACAACTCTTTTGACAGTGATCCGCAGTTTAAATGTTTTGTTATTTCAGTTTATCATAATATGTGTTACTTAAAAACCTGCATGTATAGAGATTAAATTAAAATAAATAAAAAATATCTGGTTTTGTAAATTGGGGCGGGGAAAGGGGGCCCCGAAACTAACATTGTCTAAAGGGCCCCCCCCCCCCAGGCCTTATCCGACCTGTATATTGTAGTAGACGGAGAACACCGAAAATAACAATTTTATTATTAGCATTAATATCCACAAAGTGTCTTTTTGTACTAAATTGATGATGCTCTACATCTTTTTTCCCCTATCTTTTACCGTTTCCGAGAGAGGAAAGAGAATTCCTCAGTTTAAGAAGTTTCATGGAGTAATGCATAACCACTTTACTATACTTAGGCATTATTTTTAAGATTATAGCTGTAGGCGTCTGTAGTTCGCCGCATCATAACTAACAACTTTTGTATTGAAAGTTTACAAAAAGTTAAGGCATGAAATCTCTATCTTAAAAGTTAAGGCATGAAAAGTTATTTTGAATCCCTGATTTCGACTGCTTTTCAATCTAAATTTGTGACACCATGGTGGAAAGCTTCCATCAGCTGCATTATTTTTCATCCTCCTAGTTGCAACCCATATAAAATTAAAGGTGTAAAGAGAGGAAGGAATGGAATTTTTTTCTCCTTGTATCTCTGGACAAAAGAAATGTACCTTCGCCTTCCGGCTTCGCAACAGGTTTTATTTGCTAACGGCTACTAAGTTAGTCACAACTTGTAATCGCTACGGTCTTCTGGTATGCAAAATATGGTTAAGTTCAGGTTTCCTAATAAGTCTGATCCGAATTTTTAAAAAAAAATACTTAAATAAATGTTTTATGATTTTGTTCTTCAGAGAGAAAAAGGTTATAAAGAGTTTTGAGCCCATTTTCACAACAGTTTTTACCGTGTATATTTTTCTAACGCTCTTTTCAATAATCAGCTTTTGTCTAGTTAATTTTGTCTCCTTTTCATGTCATTCCTCTCGATATCTGATTACTGATTTATTCAGAGGTTGAGAATCACTAAAATAAACCTATGTTTCCCTATATGATGTATTCCAAAACATGTGAACTCTGCAATAGCGTATTTTCAGCGTGGCTCATAATATAAATAGAAATTCCCTTCTTCCAACCTGCAGGCACCCTAGAGCCGCAAGACAAGACATCCGACGGCTTGGACAAGATGATCGGGGTGAACTACATCGGCCACTTCCTGCTGACCAACCTTCTGTGCGACAAGCTGCTGAAGCACGGCAACGCCAGCAGCCCGGCCAGGATCGTGAACGTGGTGTGCGGCAGCTTCCGGTCAGGACACATCCTCAACATGGACGAGATGGAGGGCAAATTCGAGGGCAGCTACAACAAGCGCAACGTCTACCGGAGCAGCAAGCTAGCTCTGCATCTCATGACCAAGGAGCTGGCCCATAAGTACGTCGAGGAAGGAGTCGTCGCCTATTCCGTGGACCCTGGTTTGTAGAAAGTCATTATTTTATCCAATGAACACCATTAATTACTAAATTATGTCTCTAAATTATGTCTACCCGCTATCACAGGCTAATCGACCTCCACAGCCTACAGACGCCAATTGTCATTAATTTTTGTGGGGCCTAAGAGTTTTTAACATAATGATGTTTATAACTGGTGATTGCGGGATGCATCATGTAACGTTCTTGATGTATGCTGCAAAAATCATTCAAAACACTAAGAAACAACAGACTGTTGGATCTAGAGCTGCCTAATTTGGCAGGTAGTCAGTTGCTTCTTGGATAGCAGGTGCTCACTAAGAAAGAGATTTTTCAAAATTTTAATTACATTTTTAATTAAAAATTATTTGAAATGGTAATGTTTTTCCTCAACAACTTCGAAGCATGTTACTGTACAAAATCACTTTAAAATTCAAATCATTACCTTTTCAGTAAAATCAATTTTATTTCCGTACAATTTTCTATCTAATTTTAATAAAATTTTAAAAATATTTTTAAATGCATTTTACAATACTTATTATTGCTTTAGTTACTGAACGCGTTGCGACTACATTAAATACATTTATCATTGCTATATAATTAGGAGTAAATTTTTAAAAACATATAAAGACAGACGAATCAAGCTAGATACATTATCATTATACGACGTTTGGGACTGAAAGTTCGAATCTCCTTTAAATGTTTTGTTTACTTGTATTTTAAAGAACAATTAAACCAAAAAAAATGTACAAATTCACACATGTAGGTTGGTTAGAATTAAAGAATTTCTCTTTAGAACAATATAAGGAGAAAAAAAAAGCTGGATCAAAAGCTCAAATCTTGGTGTTTTATGTTTCAAAACAATGGGCAACGAAAGACTCAGAAATAAAAGGGGAAAGAGTGAAATTCATGGGGAGTGGGCGGTGATGCCGACTCTCATGTGTAGTCCTCCATTCGAGACTTAGTTCTCAAATTTTTTTCTTCAATTCGAGACAAAGCGGCTTTATAGCAAGCATACATCTCAAACATACCTTTCTACTAAACCTACACCTAAAAGGGGAATAAAGAAAGTTCGTTTTCTCACTTGGAACTCTTTACCTTATGCGCATTAATTGAATCGACGATTGTATGTTCATGACAGTTTTTAGTTATTGCGTTCCTGTACCACTTATAATTCATTATCAATCTGCATCACTATCGCAATTTAATAATTTAACTTTTTTTCTTCGTTCGTTTTCCCATGTTCTGAACTGCATACCACAGAAATTTAAAGATCATATGACCATTAGTCTTTTCTCTGCAGTGCTCTTGAAAGGCATGCTTTAATTCTAATGTATGTATATACTAATGTATTTATAATCTATAAGCTACGTGGCACAGAAAAGAGGTAAATTTCTCTTTGCCGATGGCAACGATCGGTTTGTTTACAAAACAAAACCAGTAGTCTCCTCCACGTTAGGCTTAACTTTACAGGCATAGTTTGAAAATATATTAGTTCTGGCGTAAAGCAACTTTTTCTCGAAACAAATGTATTTAAGACGTAGAGTTCACAATATTTTTTACAATATAATAAAAATTTGGATGAAATGATTCGAAAGAGATCCGTTAGAAACGAAGCAGGCGGGCTTGGGCGAGCCAGTTAACGTTTAGATCAACGTCAAAATAGTTTAAGTCAGCGAAGGGAAAATAGTGTTAATTCTCAATTGAGATGGACATCATGGAACTTATTATTGTGAACACTGTATATTGAGTACTTTTCCGATGTACGTGCACCACTTGGCGCCTTTTTTTTTGTCTTGGCGTATTTTCTTGTAGCGCTGAATTGCTAGCTTGGCTCAACTTCTTTCTTGAGAATATGTGACGTGCTCTGTATTTTTGGTGAACTGAAGCGTCAGGAGTCAGAATGCGCCAATTTCGCCGAATATGCATGGTATAACTGAACGCAGATGCTGTGCTCGGGATCAGTTAGTACTATAAGAATTGCTGTATTATAGATGATAATTTCTTAAGTAGCACGCGTGCCACACATATGAGACTCATTCAGTGAATTATCTATTGTGAAATAGTGTTTTATATTTTACATTATCTTGCTTCTTACGAAAAAATAGAAAGATTTTGATACTTATCTACAAATTATATTTTTTTCAATAATTGCACTACTAATTTGATTGTTGTTTGAAATTAAAAAAAAAGTATAATTATCCTTAAACTCAGGACTTAATAGTTCAATTTTATAGTTTCATAACTCAACTACTCTCTTGGTGGTATAATTGAATGCAACCAGGGTCATACGCTTATGAAGAAGAAATATCACATGAATGTGATCAAGTATGAAAATAGGAAGATCGCATATAAATGATTATGGATTTAACCTGCTAAAAATGAAATATTTAATTTTAAACTGTAAGAACTGAAATTGGAACATATTATTTGAAAAATAATCTTCCTGTGTTAGTGTAATTAACGGTAATGTTAGGTGGTAAGGGAACACTTTTGCGGAAGTTATGATTAATGTGGCTGTTAAGGCTGATTACACAAGTTTTTTTGATGACTTTTAATGATAAACAAGTTACCTTTAGACGGCAATTTTTGCGTTTTATAAAATTATTTATGAACCAATATACCAGGAGCATAAAAGGGAGAGCTGAACATTCGTGTTTTTTGAGCCGAAAACTTTTATGCAGATTTTCGATACAGTTACAGTTATGCAGATTTTCATACATATCATTCCTCAGTAAACATGCTGAGGAATGACATGTTATAAAACTCGACTACTTTATTCAGTCAAATTTAGCATTTTCAAAGATATATTTTATTGATGTAAACGAATTTTATTAATAAACTGTCTTCAAATGTTTGTGAACAAATGATTTAAAAATGCGTCACCATGCAACCGTGATTCGAATTATGAGGCTCATTTGTGCCTTTCCTTTCCAACCTTTTGACCCGTCTTTAAAACACTTTCAATGTTGTTATGACTCATTTCTACATCCCCTGTATATGACTTATTTTCTATCTTCAACTACAGGCTATGTTAATACTGGTTTATACCGACACTTGGAAGGTCCTTTCGGGAAATTCAACCAGACTTGCGCCAAAGCCCTGTACAGAACCACCGAAGAAGCCATCCAGACCATCCTGTACTGCCTGTCTAGCAAGGACGTCCTCAAGCTGTCCGGTTCCCTGTTCAAAGACTGTCGAATGTGCGACGTGAGGAGCTCAGCCTGGACCGAGAACAACATCAAGGACCTGTGGACCAGAGCCTCCGACCTCATTCTTTCCAAAGGAATCAAGCTGGAACTTGGGGCAGCCGACGAGGAAGAAGAAGAAGCCGAAAAGGCAGACAACAGTGAACAGCAAGATTCAGAGCAATAAAAGAACTGACAGAACAGTGTTTGTTTATTTATTGACTTGTTAGTCTTTGTGGTATTCGTTCGAGACTAAACAGATAGGTTTTCCTGTGTTGTTGCTCTTCCAGAAGTTAGCCTACTTTTGCATTGCTTCTTTCGGTGTAAAGACACTGCACTTTAAACAATTGCTGCGTCGAAGAAACAAAGAGAAAATATTTTCCAAGGAACTCGTAAGAAAATGCTTGCCTCTTCAAGTAAAGTTATTTTAACAACTTTTTGTGTTCAGTTGGAAATATTTAGCTTTTGTGAAATTCTTTACTTTTATTAATAATCATTCATGTTGAAGCTAAAGATAGCTTTCCTAAGCATTAAATCTCTTTATAAAGAAAGTTAAATTTCACTAAATAAAATGTTATAACTGTGTTTGTTTCGTTATTTAGAACTATACGAATTTACAAATGTTATCCACTTGAGCAATATTGGTTAAGAAACATTGAAATTACATTTCGATAGAACGATTTTGCTACAGATTATTATATTATTTTTCAATAAACTATTGTTATATTTTATCAATATATCTCATAAACTAAAATTTCTAATTTAATTTTTGAATTAATTGTTTCTGATAACCATGATATAACTCGTATAAGAGGCCACCTACACCAATTGGTAATTTTATTATGTTAATTTCAGACGAAAGGTCGAATAACTTGGTGGCATAAGATTTTGCTTCAAATCAACATTACTACATTAATACTGTTATTAGATTTGTTTAATAAAGTCCTACTGCATTATTTATTATTCATAAATTGTAAAATGTTTTCTGTTAGATTCACCTAAAGAAGTGGTAAAAATAGTTCGGAATTTTAAATATGTGCGTCTTTTTAAATCAAGAAAGATTTAATAAAAAGATCAAAATAAACTCTGTTTTTTTCCACACGTTAAAAACAGTTAAAATTTAAGCAATATTGTGATTTTTTTTACTTTCTCGTATACGAAGTATACAAAGAGATTGTAATCGTCCAAATGATACATATTAAGTATACATGCTGTATATTTATACATATTGTAATCGTCCAAAAATTCGAACTCGAGATTTTGATGAATATCCACGTTTTAGACCTCCCCGAGTCCGAAAAACACAATTTTGGAATTCTGTCTATCTGTCCGTGAACACGAGAACTCGAAAACTATTATAGCTAGAGGTATGAAATTTGGTATGTGATCGTTGCACATAATTTGTAGTTTTCTATAAAAGTTTGGACAAAATCCATCAACGGGAAATTTTCAGTCTGTCTGTCCGCGTTTTTGTGAACACGATAACTCAAAAACTTAAATAGCTAGATGGATAAAATTTGGTACACAGTTTTATCATGAGGAATCTAGGTCCATATAAAATTTGGAGCAAAGCCGTCAAAGACTTGACTGTCTGTCGGTCTGTATAATCGCATGCTTGTGAACACGAAAACTCCTTAACACAATGACTTAGATAAATTTGGTAAGTGGCCTTCTAACCTCAATTGTAGATATGTGTCCAATTTTTTTTCAATCGGTTAAAAAAAGGCGTTCAAAATGCATATTCAATTTTTTTACTACGACGGCAAGGACGTTTTGCGTCCTTTAGCGAGCGCTGGGCGATACTCGTGTCCTTGGCGCGCGCTAAGGGAAACTAGTGGATTGTCATGGCATTCTGGATTACAGCAGGTTCGCATTTTTTATCCGCGGGTGGGGAAGGGAAATGTCACCTTTTTGGGAAGCATACGTGAAAATTTGGGGAGACCACTCCCGCTGGCTTAAAGGTGTGACTGAGAGTCCTTATAATACTACACCCGTAAGTATAAAGTGAATTAGATTAAATTATATTTGAAAGTTATTTTATATGTACCTAGATCCAAGATTCAGTAATATGTAAAGAGTATGTATGCATTCATATATCTTTATACGATACCTACTGTTTCATAACAAATGAAAGTTTTCTACATAGTTGCTTAGTATTTCCAAAAGAAGGAAGAAGGACTGAGTTGCTCTCGAAGCATGGTGGAATGAGGATTTTGAGACAAGGAGGGGCTTAAGTCAACAACACTCCTTAAATAGCAATACTAAGGGGATAAGATTGAATTGGGCATAAAAGTTGAGTCAATGGGAAATTTATTCAATTTTAAAACGCTGTATCTTGCGAATTCTGTATAAAAAAATTATGAATAAAAGCTGAGCATCAATTTACCGTAAGGGTGTCAAACTCAAATGTTATCACGGGCCAAATAAGTCAGAACTAAGTTTATGTGGGCTGCCAATATATATATATATATGACGGGAGAGTGTCTTTTTCCAACAGCCGCTGATGTTAAAGGCGTAGGACTACTTTACTCGCGTGGCTCTTTTCCGATTTTCAATTTTTTTTTGTAACTTCTGTTGTTACCCTTTATCTCCAAAATAAGACATTAGTTATGTTTTTAACATATGTAGTTACCGAGATATAGAGGATCTCCCATACAACGTTTTCTGTGGCATTTTGGCGTGTGTTTCAAATTCCTTTCTGAGACCCCAATGGGAGGAACGTAGCCCTACGTTAAAAATCAAATTTTCATAGAAGCATAAGTTTATTTTGAGAACACAATATAAAAAAGACAGTAGTAAAGTTAATATTTTCTTCCTGAAACTTCATCTCTTCACTGCCACCAACTTACCAGCTACGAGGGATAGCTTGCTCGCAGAAATTAATTTCTAAACTAATCCAAAGGGAATGTCAGCGATTCTGGATCTGATAGGAGGCTTGTTTCCTTTGATAAGTGAAAATACAGTCTGACCTCTATTTACCGAAGTCGCTAAATCCCGAAAAAATGTTCGTTATATGGAAAATTCGTTAAATAGAGATTCATCTTTTAAAATACTTTAAACTACACAAAACAGATTTTAAACTCATAAACATTAAATATTAAAAAAAGTAATTAATCACATCTTTATTTTGTAAATTAATATCTATTTGTTTTGTATATCTTACCCATCAAAAAGAAATCTGCAAGGAAAACAAGAATAAAGCAAAACATTGTCCGGGAATACACTGTAATTTCAATTTAAAAAAATAATTTTATATTAAAATTAATGAATTTTAATGACATTATCGCATTTATTATAACAATTAATTTTAAGCATACATCACCACATGCGTCCTTAAATTTAATTACTGATAAAGTCTGTTAATTTTGTTTGAAAAAGTGTTTTCTCTCATAATACGTCTCGTATCTTTGCAATACATCAAAAGCCCCTTTAGGCGTATTTTCTTCAAACTGTAATCAGCGTCGGGTCAAATGATTTTAGCATTTCATCATACGAAAGTTTGTTGATTTCTGCATCATAATCATTTCCATCTACATCATCTTCGTCGCAATTCATTGCTGTATTAATTTTTTTTCACACTATCCAAAATATCCAATTCAGTTAGTGTTTTCGAGGTTTCAGCTTCAGAATCAAGTGAAAGAAAATCATCAATCAGCACATCATCGTTTTTCTTTGATGCTCAAGCGCTTTCGCTCTGACATTTTCTAGCTACAAGAACCGAAATTACCAGCACGACTCTGGTCAACAAGCTAGAAAACGGGAGACTAGTTTATGGACACGGGACAGATCCATTGAGGGTGAAAGGGGGATATTGAAAGTTTTTCTAGTGAAGTGGAGAGTGGTGTGTGAGGGGGTGGATAAAGGTTTCAGTTCCTGGATGAAATGCAAATAATGACAGTGATTTTAATGCTCTCGGCGGAGTTAGGCGACTGGTAAAGCCAGTTCAAGGTCATTCATCACCTTAAAATGTGTTAAAAGAAAGAATAAGTTTAAAATTTTCAGAAATATTTTGTGAAATAGGGAGAAAAAAAATATTGGATCACACGAAAAAGTTCGTTAAATGGAGAATGCACTTCGCTATTTGGAGGTTATTTTACGAAGACATTCGCAAAATGTTCTTGGTTCCAAGGAAAAGTTCGCAAAATAGAGGTTCATTAAATAGAGGTCCGACTGTAATTGCTCGAACAGATAAGAACATCCAAACACGGAAGTAATTCCACATGCCAATTTTCGAGAGTTTCCAAAGCAGGCAGGGAAATATTTCCAAAATTCAGAATCGCAACGTCACTGAATTTTGCCTTCAAATCTTAACAGCACTGAATCTCGATTATTTTATTTTCGGCTCCTAAAATATTCGCTGTTATTGGTAGGGGAAACGGTGCGACGACGTAATACCAGTAGTAATCGGTCATTGGCGAATGCTGTGGCTCTTATTCATAATTGTGTATAATCAGGATTTTTTTTAATAATTAAGCTACTGAATTTTTGTTAAAAATTTTGTTACATATTGTCATGTTTGAAGGGCCGCGAGTTTGAAACCTTTGATTTATCGTTTCAGATTGAGACGGATCGATCACTTTATCTTGTCCAGTGCATACTATTAAATCAGTAAAAGTCGGAATTGCCTGTCTCTGTGTGACGCGGTGGCCTTGCGGTAAGTTTCCGGCTTCGGAAACGGAAATTCCAGGCTCGAAACCCGATTCCACCGAAGATCCACTGTGTATGTCGGCTTGATTTACGTTAAATCTGATCTCGTGGGGCAAACGTCGTTCCGCTGGTGCGAAAGTTTGGAGAGGGGGTGCCAGCCCAAGCTTCGTCATCTGACCGTGCTTAAAGTTACGAGGTCCGTCCCAAAATTGCCCCTTTCAAAAAGGACTTTAATATAATAATAAAAAAAACCCCAGACTCTACACTGGAATTTCCTCGATGGGTTTCTTCCCAGTGAATGCCCATTAAAGTGAAGAGAATAAACATTTTGTTGCTATAAGTCCTTTAAATTTTTTTAAAGAGCATAAATATCATTTCAACATAGAATAGAAACGCACAATTTATTAAACCATGAAAAATAAAAAACGCCATTGCCCTGTTTGGTACTTTCAAGACATGATTTTTTCAAAAGTCAGTGGCACTCAAACGATTAAAATCCATAAAAGTGGAATTAATATTATCCATATCAGTAGATAAATATTTTTTCGGTTTCATCCATAGTTGATTTTTAATTCTTGTGAGGTGCTGGAGTTAAATCCCAATTCCACAGCTAAGAACATAAAACTATTGATTTTTCAAGGATTAGGAAAAGTATTTATTTGTAGGATTATAAATGACTATTAAAAAAAACCCAAGCGTGGTCTTCGCATTCAATATTCACTGATAAAGAACGCTAGTTATGCTCGAACGTCCGGTTCGGACTTCAGACTTGGCAGAATAACTTGCCAGCTCTGCCTCAGAATCCTCTGCAGTCACGAAGTCCTGTCGCGGTTTTGGTTAGGGAAGAAAAGGCGTGGAATCCCCAGAATTTCCACGCAGTGGAAGTTTACAGTGTGTCCTCAACCACATCCGGTCATTTGATCGCAGTGTCCATCTTCAGAAGGCAATCGAATGTATGGAAGCGCAATTAAAATACCATTCCCACCTCAGGGTATCAGCAGTCGGTCGTGTGGGTAGCCGTACGTCACACTTTTAATTACCCTTATTAACAGTAGTAAAAAAGATTATTTTAAAGATTAGACTCAAATAATTATGAAGTCAGTTTTGGATATGTATGAATTAAAATCGCATGGTTGGGAGAATTATTCATTCTATAAATTTTTTGAATGGACGCTGAATATAAAGCAGATGTTCCCCGATCGAGGAATGACTGCGAATGAATGTACTCAATTAATAGTGGAAACTCAGAACTTGTTGAAGTTTGAACTGGTCCCTCTTCTAATATTCAATTACTAGCCACCTTCAGTACGCAGCTGGTTCGCCGGAATTATTGCGTGTGAAAAATTACAATAAAATCTTTTATGCGTAGCTTGGTCCCCTCAACAAAGTACTTTAAATTTCAAATTTTAATACGTATGTAATTTGTAGTATTTCATAAACCTTGCACCTGTTCTTTTCACTGTGCTATGCAGCTGCCAAATTCTCTCTATCTGTCATTTTTATTCATCATCCTAAAATTTAAGCTTTAATCTGAGACGAGAAATGTTTAAACTTCATGTAATCCAATAACTTGCTTGCTGAATCGAAACATACTCATAAAATATATATAAGGATAGTAAGTAAAGTCATTCAGCATCGGCGTTTTTTTGTGTTATACCGAAAATGTTTTATAATTTTTGTACCCAGATAGCAAAGAAAGCTTGTCTCAAAGGTTTTAGAAACCTTGTCGTCAGCAAGGGTAAAGGGTTGTCACAAAGGTTTCCATGACAAAGGTTGAACCTTTCGGCAAGGTAGTGGAAAGGTTCGCTAGTCAACAAGAAACAGGGTTTTCTGTAAGGTTTTCAGTAAGATTTCCCCAATCTTTTATTACAAGCTTGTTTCAGGACTTTCAAAAGGTTCTTAAGAGCCCTCCTTCCGCGGACAAAATAGAACCCCTTCCCCCCTCCGAAGCCGTGCTCCTACAGAAGGGTCCAACCCCCTTTTTTCACCCCCTCTTCAAAGCTCTATTTTCCAACCCCTTTTTTCATCCCCCTTCTGACGTCATCTTAGTCCAACTTAGAGTTATCTGGAATGTCAATTAATTAGGAATCTTAGTTAATCAAAGCTGTATTATTAATTTCAATTAATTTGATTATTTTAATTTATAATTGAACGTACTTGTATGATTTCGTTGTAGATTGTGACAAAACTTCACATCCCTTCGAGTCGGGGATCGAACCCGCGTTCATAGAATTGGAAGGCGAACGCAATAACCACTATACCGAACGGGGCTACACACGATGTGACAGGTGGTTCATAAAAAGTTCTACGTCAATTTTGCAGGAATGGTTTCCGAAACAGTTTGCGCGGAATTGCTTTCGCGGACTTGTCGTTCAAACCTTATCGTTGAGGTAGTTCATAAAAAGCTTTCCTACGTAAACCCTGCGGCAATGGTTTTCGAAACGGTTTGCGCGGAAATGCTTTCGCGGACAGTCTATGGAAAGTGAAATGGCAACCTTTCCGCAACCTTCTTTGCTATCTGGGTAGTATCTTAGATAACTAGAAAATCACCCGTCATGGTATGACGGGTGCAAATTGCCTCTTCATTCGAGAGATTTCCAGTAAAATTGGACATGTTTAAATAGATATATATATGCGAGAGAAATGTTTAGCATTGATTGAAAATAAATAAAATAAGCATATCTTTTATGACAGGAAATAATTTTTTAATTACATATTTCTTTATTCAAAAAACCTCTTGGTAAACAACATTCAGTGTGAAGTTTTTTTCGTTGTTTAAACAATTTTACTTGTACTTCAGATATCTTTGTGTAAATTTTAACGTTGCCAAAAAATATTATCAAATTATATCATCACGATTGCACGAAATAATTAAATGCATCGTGGCATCCAAACTAGATCACGCGCATGATATACCACTGACGTAATTTACTACTTTCTATTAAAAAATTGAAATTTGAAATATATGATTAATATACTATTATTATACTATTATTAATATGCTATTGATCATAACGAGATAAATTTTATATCAATGGATAGCAAGTTTTATTTCACTATTTTAGAGCTATTAAATTTGAAATTAGAACGACAATCATTCTTTTAAATTTAAAATTACTGAAATTTAGGTCCTCTAGCAATGAAATAATGCTGTTTAACTTCTCGCAGTGCTATGGCGCGCGTTTTATTGTTGGTGACGTCAGAGCATTACCCTGGGATATTATATTAGTAATTTTTGTTTACTGATTCGACGTGACTGCTTAACAAATAAATT
Organism: Araneus ventricosus; assembly: GCA_013235015.1. NCBI lineage: Eukaryota > Metazoa > Arthropoda > Arachnida > Araneae > Araneidae > Araneus > Araneus ventricosus. The sequence goes on along the minus strand of BGPR01009285.1, from coordinate 9,642 downwards.
TACAGGCAAAGAGCCAAAGACTTGCTTAATTTTTCATCAACTGAAATCTTCATAAACATTTAGACTTTGGGAATTTGACTTTTTTTTGTTTTGTTTCGAAGAGCACATGTGCCATATTTCATCAAGAAAGGACAACAACTGTAAATTTGCATCACAGACAAACCAACATCCAATTTTATATATAGAGATGTGTTAACTGTTCATTACGCATATGAAAATTATTTTAATTAATACGTAAAACAATCTATCCAGTTTTGAAATCTAGTTAAAGATTTAAAATATTTATAACCTATTTCATTTGCCAAATTCTTAATAGGTAAACTGAAATCCAGTTTTTAAATTATTTTAAGTTTACTAAATTCAGCTAAAGCAATTCTCTAATGTTTATATATAAATACTTTTCAAAATTCGACTAATTTTCGCAGAGTTGTGACAAACATTGTGAATATAACTTTTAGTATCAAATCGCGTCGCCAGATGACACTACGAACTCAGTTCCGTTCATTGTGGATCAAACGGAATAAATTCCCTTTTCGTATAATTTAAATGTGCATGAAATCTCGCAAACAAAAATTTTCTCGCTCTGTAATATAACTTAGTAAAAGAGTAATCGGACTTTCTTGTCTACGTAAAGCCTGGTCATGTTTATATTAACTGAACGGCTTTATCAGCCTTGCATTTTCACTATTAACCAGTTAACGCTCAACTTCATTTATAGCATAGATTTCACTAACAGGAATGGCGCTAGAGTTTGCCCGACGGGGGGGGGCACGATCTCCCCGACGGGGGGGGGACGAGTGTAATGAAATTGGTCTCAAATTTTCGCCAGATTATTATTTATCAGCTACACTTGAATACCCCGTACAAAACCCCCCCCCCCCCCGGGGGGGGGCCCACAGCATCCCCGACAGGGGGGCCCTGGTCCCCCCTCTGGCGCCACCCCTGTTCACTAAATTTATTTTAAATTAAGTTAAATATGCCGAGATTACGATAACTGTGAAGTAAAATTAAATTCCAATTTTATTTAGAAATATTATTGAAAACTCGGTTGAAAATCATTTAAAAAACTACTTTTATATATATATCTTTATATACAAAAGGCAAATACCACGACTCACTCCACGAAATCTCCCAAACCACTGGGACTAGAAACTTGAAATTTGGCAGGCGGTTGCTTCGGAGGGAGTAGGTGCTCACTAAGAAAGGATTTTTCGAAATTTTAATTAGAATTTAAATTATTTAAAAATCACTTTAAATTTTAACGTTTTTCCGGAATAAATTCGGATCAAATTTTCGCAAAAACACCATTTTTACATCATCTTAAACATAAAAAAGTTAGCTTTTCAATGATACCGATCTTATTTAAAGGCGATACTTTGTTCAATTGAATTAATGTTTCAAAATGTTTTAAAACATGAATTGTAACAATGTTTGTATTGTTGCAAATAAAATTCAAACATCTCATTATTTCAGCAAATATTCACTCGCTTTTGCAATTTTTACGGTTGTGATAATATAAATTGTTTTCTTGTGAAATTAACTCCAAAGCAGAATTTTCACTTTAATATTCATTGCATTTTATCGCACCTGCTTCAAAGTAATATTTTTATAAAGCGTGGCAACAGATATTTGATTTTAGGTTTGTTTGTTTTTATTGTGAGTGAGGTACACTGAAATTATTTTCGTCCTTTCTTCAAGCATATAAGCTCATGCTTTCCTGCCATTTTAAAATTATGAGGCATGAAAACGCTTTCAAATTTTTGTATATTGCATTATAAGTAATTTTTTATTAAAATTTTCGTTAGGCTTAATAGTACAGTACTGCCGTCAAACTTGAATTTCCTTAAGTGATAATTTCATCAGATTTGATATTAGAAACTAGAAATTACAGCCTGAAACTAGGAATTACAAAAAGGCAATATTGTTTGGGAAAACTAACCAATTTTTAAATTTTATTGTCTACCTCCTATACTCCCATGTCTTTTAGATGTCTACGAATTTTTTGCCACCTCACTTTTTGTACCCACTGGTTAACACGGGCGTCCAGCCTGTTCGGCTTTCGCGACTATATTCAGCGTTAATCATTCTACCGACGCATCGGTAGAATGATTAACGCTGAATATAGTCGCGATGAGTGATGGATGAATTGAGTGAAAGTTATTTGAAGATCATTTCGTAAATTTCGTTAGCTGCGATGCATCACACACAGCAATTGTATCGCTGGTATTTTAAAATTTACGTCTTTAACTATTTTACTATCTGTCAAATACAATAAAATATTCAGTTTTTTGTTCCTCTTTCCTGATTGCGACAGGTAAATGCTATAATTAATAAAAAATACAAAAATAAAAAGTAATTTAAACGGGCGAACCAGCTGGTCGCCGAAGGCGGCTAGTATATATATATATATAAATAAATGTTTTTAAAAGATAGTACAACATCAAATAATAATAATGATTAATTGATTAATTTCGAATTCCTTGCATTTTATCTCGAAAATAAATACAAAGAGAGAAAAAAAAAAAATTCAAAATGACGACTGACCTCAAAATCTAGCTAACTGGTGATATATGCCAGCTGAAAATTGTTTAGGAGCTTGGGAATACATATTCATCTGTTTGGTAAAGTAAAAAACAAACAACGGAATACGTTGGCTTAGCCACGTAAGTGAAATGTAACTCTCCTATATATAGGACGCTGGACGTAAATGGGTTCAACACACTTCTTTCGTAAATTGACGCTTAAGTCATTCCAAAAATCATTACTTGGAATAACAAAAATATTAAACGGCCTGAATAATTAAAACTGTTTAGCATTGAATCTATTCTTTTCTTTATACAGCTCTGAAATTTAAGGCCAAATAATTGGAGTTTTATCATGATCCGTAGCAGCAAAAAAAAAATATTGCTCACTATCTTTAAGTAGAAAAATTACACAAATGATACGTCATCACCTGACATCCTGAGTGTTTACCACAGGCCAAATTTAATGGTTTCTAAGTTTTTGTGTATATAAAAAAAATATTCGGTTTTTATAAAAACAAGGCTTATCGAGAAACTAAAAAATAAATAAATAAAATAAAGGCGATTGGAATCTCTAGTCTGAAACATTGTAGCATGGCAGTGTTCTAGACGTGATTCATTCGTCTTGATATGATTTTAAAAAATTTAGTCTTAATGGGGAACTTCAGCATTTTTTTTTATTTTTCTAATCGATTGAAAATGCTTCAAAATAATCAATAACATTAAAAAAAATTCTAGGTATTTTTTTTTTTTATATTTGCAATCAAAGTTCGCCTCTCAGATGACGCGGGAAAAACGATCCATTTTGGCGCGAAGCGGGTCTGACGTCACACGTGCCCAAACAGGGGAGAGCTCCCGTTCGCTCGCTATAGAGATTTTGCTTTTTTTCTATATTTTCCGACTACCGCATCAGATAAATAATGTCGGTAAGATACAGGTATTGTACTGTTCCTAAATGTGTTAATACAATTATAACGGCACCCGATGAGTAATTTATCTATATTATATCTATTAAAAAATCTCACGAGGCACAAAACGAAACAGCCTTGAACTCGATATCCGCTTTGTTTTGAATATGAGTATAGGGTGAGATTTTAATTATAAATTTTAAAGCAAATAGTTAAATTCGATTAGTTTTTTTCCTTCTATTTTATTACATAGAATTTGTATTTTAACCTTGGAGGGGCGGTGGTACAGAGGCTATCTCAACTTCATTAAGATTAAAAAAAAAAACTTGCTCTTATTATTTTACTGCTTATATTATGTCCATTGATAATCAAATGTTTCTTAAATATATTTTTAAAAAATTACAGTATCATACAAAATTAATTAGAATATCTTAAATATAAGTGTTTAAATTTATAACTTTTTGATTATGAAAATCGTGGTAGCCCTTAAATTCCTAGATTAGTCGCATTCGGTCGTGTTTGAATATTATTATAAATTTGTATAGGTTTCTTTATATAAATTATTCTTACAGGATTTTTTAATATTAATTACTATTAACTAATATCTTAAAATTAATACTTGTACGAAGGAAATAATTTATATTCTTTATAGAGGATTAAGATAAAACTATATAAAATTAAATTACTTTTTCAAAGGCACATGTGTATTTAAAAAAAGTGCCGTACATGAATTTATTTTGAGCGGAACTTCTGAAATAAGTATTTTCACACATCATGCAAAATCAGGTTCTTAGCTTTTCATTCTTTCTTGTGCGACAGAAATCGCGGCGTCTTCTCGGATTGTGAAACCTACCCGTTTTTCCTTGTGGTATAAAATTGAGCTTTGTTCTGTTTACTGAATGCATTCAAGGGAAGGTACGAACAGCTTTTCTTATGAGATAATTTGCGAGCCGGCGTTTTGTGTCCCGTTTCTTTGCCGTCATTGTAGAGTCAATCCTTGGTAAATTATCCTATTTACCTTGTACAAAACCAATATCCATTTTGAAATTAAACGTCGAATAGTAGAAAAGCCAAGAACTTCACTCCTAAAATGTTAGCTAGTACAAACGCCTGGAATCAAAACATGGTACAAAAGTAGCGAAACAGAAGTATGCGAAGGAAGGCACATGCTGCATCCTCCAGCTGGTATGGTGCAAAAATACCCACACTGGTCCGGCCTACCTAAGAAGGGTGTAAGTCCGGGAGAGGACCAGCGGGGAGAGAGTCGCCCCACCAGGACGGGATTTATTTGACCGCTGTTCAAACTTGCGAGATCCGTCCCAAAATAGCCCTCGTGTTGCTTCAAAACGGGACGTTAATGTAACTTAACTAAACCAAACGTGATTTCTTAGGAGATCGAAATCGTGGAGATTCATCAAAATCTCGAAGTCGAATTGGTTGGCGAATGTAATACTTTTGATCTCCGTTGTTTCTATACTAGAAAATTAAAATTGGAGAAAGATTTCAAGAGTATAGGAAAGAATTTTGGTCAAAATTGTGGTACCAACCTTTTCCAAGAAACTTAAAGATGAGGAAAGTCCGCCGTAGAAAATCAAAGGAAATTAGAACGTCTACTCCAAAGCATCGTAGAATGATAATGTTTTAGGCTACATTCATCTGCCTTTATATTGTTTTTAAAATTTTCTTTTAATTAGATAGCAACGGTAATATGCACACACAAAATGTATTTAATATCGTCGCAAGCGTGCATAAACTAAAATGATAAAAAAGTTTTGCTGTAAAATGCACTAAAATCATTTTTAAAAATTTATTGAAATTAAGCGAAAATAAAAGTGTTGTCATTGAAAACTAATTTTTGGAATTTTGACATTCAATCGTGCGCAATACAAATGCTAACACGTTCGGGCGAAACTCATCCGTGAGAGGAAATGTAAATTTTTTTCTTAGGTTTAATGAAAAGCTTATTAAACTGAACTATTCGGTCATACAATTATAACTTTTAAATAACTTTTTTGTATTTACTTGCAATTTTAACTAACAAAATGTCCAGGGTTTCAGGAGGGAGTTGACCTTTGTTTTTCCGTAATGTTTCTTAGGAATGACAACTGTTGTCCATGAAAGCCTGAAATAATTCGATATTTTCGAAAGAATATGTTGAATATTACAGTCAATATCATTGAATTAGGGACTGGGACACAGGTATTCGAACTTCTGCAAGTATATAAAAAGAAATATTAAAAAAAATTTGGGAAATCAAAAATACAAAAGTAATCGGGCTCAACTCATCTACCAGATGAACGTGTCCCTCATGTACACAGATAAAGTACTGGAGAAAATACCAATACACCCTAATGATAGTGGTAGGGAGCCAGGAAGCTTCTAGAGGTCCCACACTTTTCTCGGTAAAACCCGCACTTAGGCACCAAAAAATATGGGTGCTTCATCTCACAGATTGGATGCGCCCGACGGAAAGTTAAAGTGGTGTAAAAATAGTTTTTGTGTCATAATATGCTTAGAAGTTCTTGAGAGAAAACGATAAAATTCGATTTCGATTAATATTTAATAAAAAAAATCTAGTTAATATTTTCAAAAATTTTTTCTTAATGAGTACCTACTACCAAGAAGTAACTATGTGCCAAATTCGGTAGCTAACGGTCTGAAAGGTCGAGCGTTTTGAGCGATTTCTGAATCTTACATATCGTAATTTAGACATGGTACCCAACCTCCAAACATCAGGGCCGGATTGTCAAATAAACAATGTAGATCTAAACCCTGAAACTTTGCGGGGTGGGAATCGAGGCCTCGAAATTTTTTTGGATTATTTTTAGGGTAATTATTTTCGTACTTTCATTTGATTTACAAAAGTTGTGTGTAAGCAAAGAACTTCCCCGTCCAAGCCCAATGAGGCCATATGGAACAAAATGATGGGACAGCGCGAGGCAATCCGCCCAGTCGAAAGGCACAAGCGAAACTTGTCGGCAGGAATGAACCAGTGGCATACTCCGATCAAACTCCCTAATCACCACAATTCACCTCTTGCACCTGAGGCCACAGCACCCCTGTCCTAGCCACCCACTGAGAGAGGAAAATAAGGAAAATGTTTTTAAGTACCAAGCCAACATTTTAAGTTACACAATTCATTACAAGTATAAAATCTACAGTGGGATTCAGGACGGGTTAAATTTATAAAACATTAAAATCTAAATATAAACTTAGAACACAAGAATTGCAACTAACTCAGTTATACTATATAAGGAAATACCAAAAGAATTCCGATTCTCTGTGATCAACTTGATCACTAAACTAAAGTACAGAATACTACAAAAATATAATGAAATACAAAATATGTACAAAAGTTCACATTTATGTTTACAATATGTTAATCCACAAATGTATGATGCAGTTACGCCACTAATATTCCAAAATGTGTTCGAAGAGTTGAAAGAGTTATGTGTATTCGAACTTATTAAAAAACTACTTTTAAATTGAAATTAAATTTTTACAGGCGAGATACCGACACCAAAGCCCTTGATGGTAACCCACAATATTGAATGTTTCTTTATTTTAATTTTGTTATAATAATTTTTCTTGAAAACTGCATACATAGAGATAAAATAAAAATCGATACAAAAATTTGGTTTTAAAAGTTGGGAAGTGGGGCCCGAAACTTGTATCGCCTAAGGGCCCCTAATGGGTTTAATACGACCCTTCTAAACATTATTATGTTAATTATTAGACTTCTGTATTTAGTCTGTGCTTTATGATCCCAAATTCATAGCCATTCATCTCTTGCATTCGGATTCACTTTATACGGATCACAAGTTAGAGGGTTGTAATGTGGATATCGCCCCTTTTTCATTTGGTGCATGTCTCGTTAAACTACTGTGAAGAACTTCGAAATGCTTCGAATATTCCACCAAATGTTTGAAATTCATTTGCATAGCTGCACATTGCATCAGATGCAACAAACATTTATGATATGTCTGACAGTCTGATAAAAGATAAAAGTTAGTGATAAAGATATTTGGATCGCACGAGAATTGCTCATAAAGAGACAGGTGCCATCAGATGAACTAAGGATTGTAAGGATGTTGGGTTCAATTTTATTTTTAGTGATCTCGTTGAGTTTAGGAGCAAACGGTAAGTAATACCTACATGCTTTTGCTTCATTCCTCAAATAAAAATTGATGCCAGAGATTGCTTTTATTTACCTAAGTTAAAGGATTTCTTTAATCTAACTTGTCTCCAAGTGAAATTCATAAATCGTTTATAGTCCACTTTGGCTGACAGGACATCAATATAACATTACTTAGTGTGCAAATTTTACAAAAATTATTTTGCAAAATTTATACATAATTGTATGTATTAATTTGAGTATTGCATATATTATCATTGTAATAAATTTGTAATATAATCAGGTTTAAATGATTTAAGATATGTCTCATTTTAATTTCAAAATTTGAGATTTTACACTGGCCTTCAAAGATTAATATTCAACATGTTTCTTATGTCTAATTTCTAAAAGAAAGAAAATAAAAGCATAAAAATTTAAACACAATTGTGCATTAAACAATTATTTATCGAATTTTACCTAATTTCAGCATCAAGCGTAATTTACAATTGAATTATTACATCTTTTTTACAAAAGTCCACTACTGGGGAAATATAATAAATGAAAGATATCTGTTAAAAAATCAATATATGAGGTTTAAGAATTGGTGGCATTAAATACTTTCAATTAAATTGTTATGTTTAACACCGAAATGGGAAGCAACGATCATTCATGAACATTCTAACACTTGTTCAAGCTCAGTTAACGACCTCGGAAGTGTACTCTAAGCAATCACCTGTCTTTCGGTGTAGTCCCAAAGATGCTCTATCGTATTAAGGCATGGAGATTGAACTGACCAGTACATTCTCTCCAAACCTTGGTCCTCAAGATATTCCTTGACAAGCCTAGCTTGGTGAGGTCGAGCATTATCATTCATTAGGATGATTTCTCAACATTAACACCAGTACGTGGTCTGACATATGGATCGATGATCTTGTCTCCATAACTCACAGAAGTGAGAATACTTCCATGGATCACGAGGAGGTCAGTATGATCTTCCAGTGAGATTCCAGACCAAACCATGATTCCACCTCCTCTATAACTGTATCTTTCAACAATGTTAGAGTGATGGTATCTGGTGCTATGCCCTCTTCATATCAACACACGACCTGAATCACACTCTAGAGTAAATCTAGACTCATTTGTGAAGTGCACAGACGCCCATTGCTGTCTGTTACAGGTAGCGTGCCCTTATGTCCCACTCAAACGCGCACTTCTCTGTCGTCGATTAAGAGGGACGCACACAAGTGGTCTTTTCGAATGCAATCCTT